>SEYY01018564.1:17500-32500 GCA_009176605.1 Armadillidium nasatum | reverse complement strand
AACAGGTAATTTATTTTACGAATCTGTTCAGAGATCTTCTCTCTCTCTCTCTCACTCTCTCTTTCTCTGTCTGTCTGTCTCTCTCTGTCTGTCTGTCTATCTGTCTCTCTCTCTCTCTCTCTCTCTCTCTCTCTCTCTCTCTCTCTCTCTCTCTCTCTCTCTCTCTCTCTCTCTCTCTCTCTCTCTCTCTCTCTCTCTCTCTCTCTCTCTCTCTCTTCAACGCATATAAACAAAATCATATATATATATATATATATATATATATATATATATATATATATATATATATATATATATATATATATATATATATATATATATATATATATATATATATATATATATATATATATATATATATATATATATATATATATATATATATATATATATATATATATATATATATATGGGTGTGGCTAACCTAGAAAAAGACAAAAATATTTTATAATTTTTAATTTATTGCTTTATTTTTATTATTTTACATCAAATTTTACAACCTTATTACCTACAGTATTTTTTTTTTTTTTTTTTTTTTGGGGGGGGGGGGATTTTTCTTTTGCTATTTGTGGCGCTCGCAAGTTTCGTTACAAGATATGTAATAGTAATGTTCTGAGGCAAATTCCGAGTTAGAGTCACAGGCGCAATCAGAGTTAGATTCAGAGTCAAATCCAGAATCAGTGTCAGAGTGAAATTCAGAGTCAGAGTCACAGTCAGAGTCAGAGTCAAAGTTAGATTCAGAGTCAAATTCACAATCAGAGTCAGAGTGAAATTCAGAGTCACAGTCACAGTCAGAGTCAAAGTTAGATTCAGAGTCAAATTCACAATCAGAGTCAGAGTGAAATTCAGAGTTACAGTCACAGTCAGAGATTCAAAGTCAAATTCAGAGTCAGAGTCACAGTCAGAGATTCAGAGTCAAATTCAGAATCAGAATCAGAGTCAAAGTCACAGTCACAGTCACAGTCCAAATCCAGATTTAAGCCAGATCCGAACCCAAATCAAAGTCTAAATTCAAATTTAATTCCAAGTTATTTTTAAATACATATAATATAATAATAATAATAATAATAATAATAATAATAATAATAATAATAATAATAATAATAATAATAATAATAATAATAATAACAATAATACTAATAATAATATATAATAATAATAATAATAATAATAATAATAATAATAATAATAATAATTTTTTTTAAATCACAAAGAAAAATGTAAATTTAGGTAGTGTATATAAAATATTGGTTAACTATAAAAGGAAAATTAATACTGAAATAAAAAGATACTTTTAGGATGATAGAAATGAATTAAAATTAGTTTTCAATTAAATCCTATCAACTAACATAACAGAAAAAGACTGATCATACTAGATATAACTATATAAACTAGATCAAACTACATCAAACTATATCAGATTAGATTAAACAAGATCAAACTATATCAAAATAGATCAAACTACACCAAACTTGATCAAACTAGATCAAACCACATCAAACTATATCAAAATAGATCAACTAGATCAAACTATATCAAACTAGATCAAACAACATCAAACTAGATCAAACTATATCAAACTACATCAAACTGTATTAAACTAGACCAAACTACAGAAAACAAGATCAAGCTAAATCACACTACATCAAACTCAAACTAGATCAAACAACATCAAACTAGATCAAACTATATCAAACTACATCAAACTGTATTAAACTAGACCAAACTACAGAAAACAAGATCAAGCTATATCAAACTACATCAAACTGTATTAAACTAGACCAAACTACAGAAAACAAGATCAAGCTAAATCACACTACATCAAACTACAGAAAACTAGATCAAACTACATCAAGCTTAATCAGAGACTGTTGAATCAGAATGTCGAGTCCCTCAAGATATTATTCTCAGTAAAAAAAAAAATTATTTTTTTTATGGAATGATCTTCCTGAATATAATATAGTTATATGCAATTCGATGGTGGTTTTCTCTACTTTTTCCATCAGAGAGTTATTATTATTATTATTATTATTATTATTATTATTATTATTATTATTATTATTATTATTATTATTATTATTATTATTATTATTATTATTAGAGACACTAGGTTATCAGCCAATTCTACAACAGTCTTGCCTAAAAATTATCTCATTTATAAATATTAATTGATAGAAGCATTGAATAATAATAATAATAAATTTAAACATAACTCATAATAACGGAAATTTAATACACTTTTTTTTAAATGACTTTTTGTTTTTTTTATTTACCCCGTTTAGTATTTTTGGGATTTGCTATATATAACACGCCTTTAACTCAAATCTCTAGGGTCATCCCAGCTGACCAAAGTTTTAAAGTGAGAAAGATTTAACACATTAGGAAAAACAATAATAAATTTTTATTCCAAATATGTCAAATATTGTTTAGGAGTAACTTAAAAAATTAAGCAAACTAAAAAATTAAAAAGTAATTCCACCTTTGAAACCCAATACAATTTCACAAAAAAAAAAAAAAAAAAAAAAAAAATCGTACTTAATACGAGAATAAAGCGTCAACACATAATAAACATATCCCATATATCTGTAACACGTCATTTTAAAGTGTTTACCTATATTCCTAATGAATATTAATTAGCGAAAGACTCATAAACAGTTCACTGATTTACTTTGACACTTCAAATAAACTTAAAGTTTAATTAATCTCGAAAAGGATTTAATATCACTTGAATATAACACATACATGTTTAATTAGTTCTTTCTGCACTGTAATTAAATTCGTATATTCCAAGTGTATAAATAGCTATACATTAGAAAGCTAATTAATATTCAAGTGCTATATATATATATATATATATATATATATATATATATATATATATATATATATATATATATATATATATATATATATATATATATATATATATATATATATATATATATATATATATATATATATATATATATATATATATATATATATATATATATATATATATATATATATATATATATATATATATATATATATATATATATATATATATATATATATATATATATATATATATATATATATATATATATATATATATATATATATATATATATATATATATATATATATATATATATATATATATATATATATATATATATATATATATATATATATATATATATATATATATATATATATCCCTTGCAACAACTGTCAGATCGAAACCTGGGAAAGACGTGCTTTGTCTATTCAGTAAAATATTCATTGAACACCTTTATGAACTGTGCTTAATGCAGGAATGTAGAGTCGGCTGAGGACTGCATTTTTCCACACTGCCGCACCACACCGCACCTGGATGTCATGCACCAGCACCATACCACACTACAAAACATCTTTGTACACAGCACCGCAATGCATCGCACCACACAATACCTTTATTATTGTAGAATTGTGTGTTTTACCGCAGAGCATTGATGCGTTTGCCAATTCTAAAATAAATTGATTAAAATTAATAGGAAGGCAAAAGACGTTCCAAGAAGAAGATCTGCTTTTGTTCATGTGTTAAATTGAAAAACTAAATTCAAATCTGGTGCAGACATTTTCTTATATATATATATATATATATATATATATATATATATATATATATATATATATATATATATATATATATATATATATATATATATATATATATAATCTGATTTAAAATAAGAATCACTAGCAATGTTACCACATTTAAATAGAGATCAATAATGTTAACCCGAAAAAGATAAAAGCAGTAAAAAAAATAGTCTTAAAAAAAAAAAAAAAAAAAAAAAAAAAAAAATTAAGAACGAAATTGGAAAAGGGGGAAATTCGGTTTCCTTTTTCTCCGTTGCGTTTCCTTCCCCAAAAGCGAATTCCAAAGTCCGTTTCGGGATTACGGACACGTACGAACCGTTCAATATTATTTCCATCGATTTTTTATCGCTTGGAATTCTCCAACAGAAATTTTACACACACATGTATACAAATGTATTAAGTGAATTGGTATATATATATATATATATATATATATATATATATATATATATATATATATATATATATATATATATATATATATATATATATATATATATATATATATATATATATATATATATATATATATATATATATATATATATATATATATATATATATATATATATATATATATATATATATATATATATATATATATATATATATATATATATATATATATATATATATATATATATATAGATAGAGAGAGAGAGAGAGAGAGAGAGAGAGAGAGAGAGAGAGAGAGAGAGAGAGAGAGGAGAGAGAGAGAGAGAGTGAAAGAGAGAGAGAAAGTGAAAGAGAGAGTGAAAGAGAGAGAAGGTTGTGTGTACAAGTAAACTGAGATAACTTGAACATAGTAAACAACAATGGTAAAGTTTGAAAAATAACTTTACGAGATAAAATATAACAAAATATATAAAAAACCTGAATTCTCGAATTTCTTATATTGATAACGAAAATTTATAATGGTTTCAAGTATACATAACGCGGCATATGAGCAAAATATTTCCATTTTAGTGGTATAATGAAAGAATCCTCTGTACATTGTTACAGGTTCGAACCCATACTTGGGTGAAAAAATTTTTTCTTATTAATGCTAAGTTTATCGCAGCAAGTACTGTGCCCAATTTTGGTGGTTTATCTAAGCAAACAACTGAAAATGTTAAATGTCATCTTTAAATAGGGCCATGCCCGTAAATGATTAAAAAAAACGACAACAAAAATGGCCCCCTTAAAACATTTCATTCCTCTTTGTGGAAGAAGATTAAATAATAAAAGATGTTACACCATTACATAAAGTATAGCAGAAGTGTACAAGAAACTCAACCGGAATTTTAGATATCATTCGGTAGCTGATTCGACCGGAATTTTAGATGTCATTCTGGTAGCTGATTCAGCCGGAATTTTAGATGTCATTCCGGTAGTTGATTCAACCAGAATTTTAGATGATTCAGCCGGAATTTTAGATGTCATTCCGGTAGCTGATTCAACCGCAATTTTAGTTGTCATTCCGGTAGCTGATTCAACCGGAATTTAAAATGTACCTTAAAACTTAAAGACTGATCCCTAACCGATTTTGAAAGTTAAAAGATATTTTTAACTATTATTAGGTATACTTCTTATTAAATAATATAATATTACTATATAACCTATCTAGTATCTACAAGCGCTCTTTCTCTCGGAATTCGGAATAAAATGAATAAACGATTAAAATTAGTTATTAGTTGCAAAATAAGTGCAAACCGCGAATATGTGATCTACTAGCGATTCAGTTGAAATACGTACGTACGCACACATACACAGATACATACATACTGTACATATATATATATATATATATATATATATATATATATATATATATATATATATATATATATATATATTATATATATATATATATATATATATATATATATGATGTTAAATATATTAGATGTGGTAAATATTTGTTGTTTGATCCTCGAAGTTTGCTCTCTGAAAGTAAACTCAATTAAATTCTCTTTATCTATTTCATTGTATAACATAACAATGTTAAAAAGAAAAAAAAAAATGAAACGAAAGCGTTTCTTGTGCACAAATGCACAAGAATTTTCGTCACACGAATGACAGGTAAAAAATATTCAAGTTATACATATATATACATTTTATTGTTGAAATATTAAGGAATCTGCTTTTTTAAAATAGTTGAAGAAATCTGAAATTGTTTAAAATTATCGTGATATTAAAGTATACATAAGATGTTACTCTTACATAATCAAACCTTTTCATATTGTGTTATAGGTTCTTGTAACAAAAGAAAAAACTTCGAAAATAATTTGTTAAATCTTTCAGAAACAAGAAAAAACATTTTGCAAGGAATTTTGGAAACACTTTCTTTGAAGTGTTTTCTAACGCGTACTGTGTTCAAGTTTATATATTAAGGTTTTGTTACTTTGCGGTATTTCTTTGACTATTTTTAATATTTTTAGCTAATATTTGTAATCCAAGAATGAGCAAAAACGTTATATTAAACCAATTGATAAAATATACAAAAATAACATGAATTATATTATGAATTCTTTCACCAACGAAATTTTCAAAAGAATTGCTGCAGAAGTCTTTCGTTTGGTTCATTACAACAATAGATCAACCATCACCTCCCGGGAAATTCAAACCACCTTCAGGATCTTGTTTCCTGGAGAATTTTCAAAACATACTGTCTCAGAGGGAACCAAAGCAGTTCCAAATACTATTCATCCAAGTAAATAGACATCATTAACAAAAATGTTCAACTTTATAATGAAACATGGTAAAATGCGAGTTTCTGGTACGAGATTACAATTGAATAAGAAAAAATATGCATATTTGGTACAAGTAAACTATTTTATAAGGAAAAAGAATCTTTATTGGTAAGAGTACACAATTCGATAAAGAAAATACGCATTTTTGGGGAATGACTGTACGATTTTATAAGGAAAAATAAGAACATATAATTAAAAATATGTGCCTTTTTGGTAAATAAATAAGGTAAATAAAATACATATTTCGGGCACGAGTGTAAGTACGTTTTATATAAAACAAGTTCAAGTAACACATTTTCGTTTCTTTTTGGCGCGCGAATAAGTTTCAGAGGAGTAAGATCTTCAAAATAGCCGATTATAATCAGCGAGAATTTATCGTACTTAAAAAGTCTATTGCAATATATTTTAATGGCATTCTATTTACTCTTCTTTTAGTAAACAAGAATAAAAAAAAAAAATTGTAAGTATGTTTAAAGACATTAACGTTGCTTTTAAAATTTAGTTCAGTGAACTAAAAACTTTCTGGGAAAAAAATAATCTTTTTGTAAACATGCTTCTATTAAGTTGTATAAGTACGTACTACATATATATATATATATATATATATATATATATATATATATATATATATATATATATATTATATATATATATATATATATATATATATTATATATATATATAGTGTGTATATGGTGGTCACAAAGTCTTTCCAACATTACAAAATAATTACAAACAAATCATGACAGGTAAATTTATATGGTTTGTGACAAAAGGAAGAGTAACGAGTTTTTTCCCTTTATTTCAGCTAGGAAAAGACCCAGTTGGCATAGTGGTAGCTGAAAGGAAAAGCCCAATTTGTATTATGGTATCAGGAGACCGGGTCACCGATTATTGGACAGGCAGGGAAATTTTAGGAGGGAATGTGAACGAGCACCAGAAGATTACAACTGTATCTTTCCTTCTACATTTCTTTCTAACAGTGGGATTACGTCAAGGACAAGGTGTAGGCAACACATGTACCTGACTGACATGGACACATTGCGAAGAAAGATAACTGACGCTGTTGCTGGTATCACCCACGATATATTGCATTGCACAACACATGGTTCAAAATTAGCTATCGCATGAACATTCTGCTGGTGGAGAAGGACGCTCATGTGGAAGATTCGTAATTATTACTAAGTTTTTTGTTTCTTTTTTCATGTATATTTATAAAGTAAAATAATTTTATACGATTTTCTTTCATTTGCCAGAAACTATTCACCTGTACCTGTAATAGTTTGTTTGTGATAAATATTTGTAATATTGAAAAGACTTTTTTAACCACACACACACACACACTATATATATATATATATATATATATATATATATATATATATATATATATATATATATATATATATATATATATATATATATATATATATATATATGTGTCAACTGAAGTACTTAAAGCTCATAAATATTTAAGTTTGTAGTTTTATTGCCAATATCAGGGTGTTCTAACATTCTCATGGTTATTATTACTATTATTATTATTATTATTATTATTATTATTATTATTATTATTATTATTATTATTATTATTATTATTCATTATTATTATTATTATTGTTGTTGTTGTTGTTGGTAGAAATAGCAGTAATAGTAGTAGTAGTAGTAGTAGTAGTAGTGGTAACTAGAGTAAAAGTTGAAGTAAAAATACATATCTTATAATTATTATTATTATTTTTATCATTATTATCTATATCTAATTAATATTATTCCGTTCATTTTCTATTTGTAAGCATTTTGGCCGGACCAATATTAAGTTGCTTCAATATATATATATATATATATATATATATATATATATATATATATATATATATATATATATATATATATATATATATATATATATATATATATATATATATATATATATATATATATATATATATATATATATATATATATTTATTTATTTAAATTTCTTTAAATAAAATTAAATTACTTATATATTTTCAATTTAAATGCCGAAAGTATATTGTATCGAAAAATGTGTTGCTTCACCAAATATTTTAATACTAATTTTATTAAATTTCTTTAAATAAATAATAATAATAATAACAAGCTCATATGCGTAGCCCTACGGGATACGCATATGTGCTTGTTATTATTATTATTATTCATATTAGTAGTAGTAATAATTGGAGTAATAGTAGAAATTAAAAAATATGTATTATTATTATTATTATTATTTTTATTATTATTATTATTATTATTATTATTATTATTATTATTATTATTATTATTATTATTATTATTATTATTATTATTATTATTATTATTATATTATTATTATTATTTTATTTTTATTATTATTATTATTATTATTATTATTATTATTATTTTACATAAAATATTTGAATGTCATAATGGAAAGAAGCATTAACGACAGAGAAAAATGAAACAAATTTGAAATGAGAAAGAGAAAGAAAGAAAGAATATAGATAGATAGATAGATGGATAGATAGATAAGTAGATAGATATAGGTATAGATAGATAGATAGAATGACAGGAAAAAATATTTAGAAGCAATTCTGTTCTTGTTAACAGTGTGTCTCAACAGAAATCGTTCACGAAAAGTTGGTTTTGATAATAAAGGTTCGTGCGATAAAACTATTTTATTATTTCAGTTCATTGATAATTTTTTTAAAAGAAAACAAATATGTGAACTTAGAAAGGCTGTAAAGCAGCAGAAAAGCCTGGTCCATACTTTCAGTGAAAATGATATTGAAATTAATAAAAAAAATACATATATACTCGTATATTTTTATATTTATCAGAAAAATGATTTTCAGTTAATTTCAAATTACAAGTGTTTTAATTAATTTGTTTTGCTTTTGTTTTTTTTGTCTTATTAACCTCAAATAGAAGGATTAAGGCATTTCCTCCCTTGTAAGTTGCACCTTTCAAAGGTAGACTACAGATTGATAACACAAATTCAAAACCAGCTGATAAGATACAATTAACATTAACCAAATACATGTAAGCCTAACTCTCCTCTCTTCCTACCCTCTGAAAATCAATATTAGTCATTCATATTGTAGTGTAAAAGACCAGTGTGTTCCTTAAGGAACCTCAAGGAATATCCTATCCTTTGGGACCTTTGTATAAAATTTTATAACTGTATAAAATGAATACAATAACAGAAAGAACTGCAAATGAATGCTGTAGAGCAGCGTTTCTCAACTTTTGAAGCCTCCCGACTCCTCAAAAAGCTAAAACATAAAGTAAATAACCCAACGACCCACTAATTACCGCTTAGGGAAGTGTCAAATTCAAAGCTGCAGATTAGGATATTTATCGTACGTCTGATTAATAATATTATGGCAGGAAAGTGTCAAATTCAAAAGTGTAGATTGGGATATTTATTGTACGGTTGATTAATAAATTTAAAATATTCGAGAAAATTATTTTATGAAAATAAAATTGTTTTAACCCAAGTTTTTTAATCTTCATTTTTGAAAAAAAAAACTTGAAAATTATGAAAGAATATGAAGAATTTTTTTCGTACTTTTTAAGTTTTCAATTTTTTTTTTTTTTTTTTTTTTTTTTTTTTTTTTTTGTATATGTGATCATGACCCCTCTGGGTGTCGCGAATCCCAGGTTGAGAAAAGCTAGAGTATAATAATGCTTAATTTAATTAACAATGTAAATTTAATTTTTGCTTTTTATATGAAAGAATATTTAGAAACAAAACAAAAAAAATAACGAAATAATAATAATAAAATAAATATGTAAAAAAATCACTATGAAATAAAAATAACAAACATAAATAAAAGCATATGCAAACAAATAAAATAAAAATTACTTAATTAAAATATATAAACAGCTAATTTATTCTCTATAGTCAACATACTTTTATTATTATTATTATTATTATTATTATTATTATTATTATTATTATTATTATTATTATTATTATATATTATTATTATTATTATTATTATTATTATTATTATTATTATTATTATTATTATTATTATTATTATTATTATTATTATTATTATTTTATTATTATTTTATTATTATTAGTATTATTATTACTAAATTAGTTATTAATTTTTATTAATATTATTATTATTATTATTATTATTATTATTATTATTATTATTATTATTATTATTATTATTATTATTATTATTATTGCAAAATTTTTCCCTTTATTTTTTTCCCATCTATGACATATCCATAAGAAGTAAATATTTCCTCTGGCTGTACAAATAAATCAAAACTAATTAGAGTCATTAAGTTTTTAAACCATTTAAAGCATTTATTTTATCCATTTATTTTCTTTAATACAAATTTTAGAAAAATTTCCTTAAAATAAACCTAAATATCATTTTTGGTTTAGCGAATACAAAATTCAAAAAAAAAAAACAATCATAGCATTTCACCTAAATATATAATTGTCTTTTAAACGACTATTATTTGGAACTGTCACGCTAATTGTGTGCGTGTGTGCGTGTGTGTATGTGTATGCGATTGTGTGTGTTGGTGTGCTACAAACCACTAAAAAAACTTTTAATTTTTTATATACTAATAGAAAGAATAAGATAACACGATTGTAATTTCTTTCAAAACTTTTTAAAACCACAACTGAGCAGCTTTTTAAATTAAAAATTTCATTTTAGCAGGTTTTCGACAGTAACGGGCACACTATACCAGGAATGCGTGATAAACCAAAGGTTTGCTATACAGATTCTCACTACGAATGTTAGATAATATACGAACATTTATGCTCTTCTGTATTAGTTCCAAATAATTTCAGCCTTTAATTAAATTGTTTTACTAGCAATAAAAAGTGAGTGAAGAGGATCTATAGATATTTTGTTCCCAACAGATAAATTATTCATAATAAATTCCCCCAAAATACTACATACATTACATAATTAAACTAAACATTAATTGAAGACTAAAATAAAGCCCCAAATTAAGAATCATCTGCAACACACAGTGTAATATGATCCAATAAATTAGGACAGATTTCTTCTTTTAAACCAAGAAAGAACAAAATTCCTCTTTATGTAAAACAATTTGTGAATAAAGAACAAAGTTCTTCTTTTAAACAATAACGTAGAACCTTGTTTGTTTTTTGAGGGCTGACCTCACCTAGGAGGGCATATGCCGTCCTTCCAGGCAGACAAAATACTGCCTTTCAGGACATCATGAGTTATGAGCGTCTACACGCTATGAGAGCTCGTAATGCTTTCCAACGTAGAGCTGAGTTCTTTATTATGTAAGGTATACGTAGTAGAGAATCCCTCTTTTGAGCACGTTAACACAATATAAATATGTATATTAACGTATATACAGTAGACCAGATGGATAGGAAGATTCATAGACCGAACTGGGATAAGCCTTTTTTGGCATTTGGAGTTTAAATTCAAACTTCAACGACTATTTTCTAATGAAGTTCGTCCTAGAAAATTGCCTATTATAGACATATAAATTATCACGTCTTTAATTAAGCAATTTTTTGAACAAAAATTTATCGTTTTTCCGGTAAAACTTTTACCAATAAAATAAATAAAGACAAAATAAAAATATTTGTGATTACCAAAATAAGCCTTTGCTATTTACAAAAGCCATTTTAAATTTATTTTACCTTTTTTTTTTTGCGGCAATAATATGGATTCCTGAGTGTCCTAAATTTATAAAATTGATCTAAATTACTAAGTAATACATTTACTATGACGTTAAACTGTAGTGTTAAATTTAAAAACAAACCTAAAGTTCAATATTTTACATTTACATTTATATACCATTTTACGCTACATTGCAATTTAATATATATTTTCCATGATCAAATATTTATTAATGTATTTTTGTTTTGATTATTCAATATATATTCAGCATACTGTATATATATATATATATATATATATATATATATATATATATATATATATATATATATATATATATATATATATATATATATATATATATATATATATATATATATATATATATATATATATATATATATATATATATATATATATATATATATATATATATATATATATATATATATATATATATATATATATATATATATATATATATATATATATATATATATATATATATATATATATATATATATATAATTTTGGTATAAAATCCCAATAAATTTATTTAGTCATATTCTAAATCTAAGCCAAGAGAAATGATAGACGCTCACTGAAGCAGAATATGCCTCTCTTCACAACCGTACATTGCAGGTATCCTTATAAAGCCTATGAATATTCATTGATTCTCCAGTGCGGATTATGTTATCGCATAAAGTATCTCAATGAGCGCACTACATATGGGCCTTTAAGCGATTGTTTTCTCCTGGCTTCCTAAGTTAGTCCTTCCTATCTCCTCTTTCTACTCATTATCATCCTCTTCTCTCTGTCTATTCCTTCCATCAACATAAAACACTGCCAGGCATCCTCCTAAGCTTCGGTGCCGATTTTTTTTTTTTTTCAGTCGAAGAAGGCGCTGAAGCAATTCCAGCATTTCCCTTGTGTTCACAAGAGGATAATAATAAAGAAGAAACTGAACTTAATAAGAGGATTGGCCCTTGTCCAAATCAAGGGAGAGACATTATTATTTTATCATAGATCCCACTAGTCGAATGAATGCTTACTTATTCATATATATATATATATATATATATATATATATATATATATATATATATATATATATATATATATATATATATATATATATATATATATATATATATATATATATATATATAGGGGCTGAAACCCCCTCCAACTATAAATTTTTTATTTCTCTGTCACCAGCAGAACATTGTAGTAATACGAGAATCGGCGGAACAATAATAATAATAATAATAATAATAATAATAATAATAATAATAATAATAATAATAATAATAATAATAATAATAATAATAATAATAATAATAATAAATAATAATAATAATAATAATAATAATAATAATAATAATAATAATAATAATAATAATAATAATAATAATAATAATAATAATAATAATAATAATAATATAGACAGGAGGCCAACCAGAGTTGGGAAACTTTCCGGAAGGGCCAAATTAAACTTTGACATGTCCCGACTCCCGATACAAACAGTTTGAAGTTGAAAAAATAGATAAAGGGAATGAGTTCCAGACTTTATTATTGGAGTACATGTAAGATTAATAAAGCATAGCTGCTATAAGTCTGGAGTCTAATAAGACAGTTGGACAGAGATAGATTGAGATTAGGAAAACGCTTTACATGAGCCCTTCTCACTGGAAGAGGTATGCAACTGATGAGTCCAGAAGAGCAGTGTCCAATGGCGGCGATAAGGCCCCGCGGACCTCTCGCTGCGGGGGTGGTTAAGTGATCGAGAGTGGTACCCGTGGTGAGGAGGCGGTTGTCGGTGCTGTTGGGGTGCTGTGTTTGGGAGTTTAGTTTTGGGTGGGGGGAGGAGCTGTCGGGGCAAGGTTCAAACCTCCAGTGTGGGAGGGAGCCGTAAGCTACCAGGGCTGTGAGAATGAAATCAAAATAAGGTTCATTGGTGTGGAAACTTAGATGTCTGAATTTAAGGGCATAAATGATGATAAGAAGCAAGTGGAAATTGGAGAGATATGCAAAGTAAGAAGTTGGATTTATTGAGGTTGACGGAAATAAAGATTAAGAGCGAGGTCGATTTTGGTGATTATAAAGGGGTGTATTCAGGTGTTAAAAAGAGAGAGAGTGAGGGCTAGGAAAGGGGTGGCGATAATGTTGAACCAAAGATGGTGGAATATATGAGAAAGTGTGAAAAAACATCGTCAAGAATAATATGGGTGAAGTTGAGGTTTAACAGAGAGAAGTTGGTGTTTGTATGTGCATATGCGCTGGTGAATGGATCGAGGGAGAAAGAGAGAAGAGTGTTTTGGGAGATCTTGAATGATTGCTTGAGTCGTTTGGAGGTGGGTGTACATGTGTGGTTTTTATGGTAGAATTCTATTGGGAAGGATGTTATTTGATGGGTTGATAGAAGAATATTGGTGTTTTAGAGAAGAAGGAGGGGTATAGATCAAGTTTTCACTTCAAGAATGATTGAAGAGAAAAATCGATATAAAGTGAAGGAGGTGTTTATATGTTTTATGGATCTGGAAAACTCGTGGGAGGTTTCGAGAGTATGAAATTGAGGAGAATGTATTGGAGGGTACTAGAGCATTTTATAGGAATAGTAGATCGTGTGTGAGAATAAATAGAATGGAGACTGAGGTTTTTTATGTTAATAATGGATTGAGGCAAGGTTGTCTAAATTCTCCGGAGTTGTTCAATTTATTTATTGACAAAATGGTGAGAATGATGGAGCAACAACGTGTATGGGATGAGAATGTGTTGTATGCGGATGATGTTGTAGTTCTGGGGGAGACACAGAGGAGTTTTTTGGAACTGGTGAAAGAGTTTGTAAAAGGATGTGACGAGTTGGGCTTAAGAGTTTGTAAAAGGATGTGACGAGTTGGGCTTAAGAGTTTGTAAAAGGATGTGACGAGTTGGGCTTAAGAGTTTGTAAAAGGATGTGACGAGTTGGGCTTAAGAGTTTGTAAAAGGATGTGACGAGT
>SEYY01018564.1:7500-10000 GCA_009176605.1 Armadillidium nasatum | reverse complement strand
ATCCTTTCTCTACCAAACTCTCTGACCCCAGACTAAACAGCTATGTTCAATTTTACATGTACCCAACTGGTAAAGTCTGGAACACACTCCCTTTATCTGTTTTCTTGACCTCCTTTGACTTGCACACTTTCAAACGTCATGTATTCAGCCTGAAACTTGACCAGGTTTCCAGTGTTTCTCCTAATCTGATGGAAATTGGTAGGACTCTGACCTTTGTCCACTAGATTATATATATATATATATATATATATATATATATATATATATATATATATATATATATATATATATATATATATATATATATATATATATATATATATATATATATATATATATATATATATATATATACCCAATCGATCTTGCGGAAAAGCGACTTCTATTCCTACTCAGAAGATAATAATAATAATAATAATAATAATAATAATAATAATAATAATAATAATAATAATAATAATAATAATAATAATAATAATAATAAAATTTACAATGTGACAAACTTCAGTCAAGGAGCATCTATATTGAACAGAAACTATCAGTCTTCTTTCATGCAAGATTTTGGTAACGGCATCGGTCGTTCTATTTACCGATACTTCCAAATTTACCGATACCGATACTTGACTCCATCCCTAATATATATATATATATATATATATATATATATATATATATATATATATATATATATATATATATATATATATATATATATATATATATATATAATCATACGTGTATGCGGGTGTAAAAAGTAAACTAAAAAAGGCGTGACATAAAAAACGGAAATATTTCTGATACTTTTCATTTCCTCATCCAATTTGCTGAAATTTCATTAACCCAATAATAATGAACCGACAAAAAAAAATTAGCAATGAAACCGAACACACACAAAAAAAGGATCATCGATGATTTGTTCATGCTTTTAATATCGAGTATAATGATTCTCGAACACGATATTCTTCTCCAATAAAAATGAGTTTCCTTTATAAAAGCCATTCATTAAGCTGTCAACTCATTATTTTATCATTTATTTTGTCAAGTCAAAATTTCGTTCGCCTTTTTTTTTTTCAACATCACAGAATTCAAAGATGAAGAATGATTTTAAGATTTTTTTTTTTTGTTTCTTTTATTAGGGCTCTGCATTGCTATCTATCTATCTATCTATCTATCTATCTATCTATCTATCTATCTATCTATCTATCTATCTATCTATCTATCTATTTCCTATCTATTTATCTACTCGTAATTACTTCTTATCAACTCTTATTTTCTATATTATAATATTCTATATATATATATATATATATATATATATATATATATATATATATATATATATATATATATATATATATATATATATATATATATATATATTTCTATTTACACAAGAGGCAATAACTTTCAAATAGGAAAAACTCTCATAGTCTGTATGAAAAAAAAATAGTAAATTTTTTATTCATTCATTATGAACGGAGGAGGGAGCCTTCCTTTCGCGTTAATAATTCTCAATATATATATATATATATATATATATATATATATATATATATATATATATATATATATATATATATATATATATTTATATATATATTCAGTAATGGATCGCATGTCATATTTTCACATTTGCGGATGCGGATATAGAATTATCGTCAAGTGCGGATGCGGGATGCGGATGTTGAATTTTCGAAAGTGCGGATGAGATGCGAATGCGGATGCGGATGCTGATGCGAATGTCATCACTAATATATATATATATATATATATATATATATATATATATATATATATATATATATATATATATATATATATATATATATATATATATATATATATATATATTCTTCTTCAGCTCTCAAGTAGGCATTATCTGCCTGTTAATCAGTTCAGCCTTTATTTCCAGTTTCTCGAATCCGCATTAGCGTTGCTCCTCCTCAGCTCATCCATGTGAGGGAAGCCATGTTACTGAAGCACAACCTCTCCTAATATTTCCACCTCCTCCTCGGTCTTCTTCTCTTCAATCTCCACTCCCAAGACCTCATCGCTACCCTTTGGTCATCCATTCTTTCTAGGTGACCCAGCCACCTTACTATTTATGAGAGCACATACTCCCACCCTTTCTTTAATTTGCTAATTTCTCACCCTATCTTTTTTACTCTTTCCCTGCATTGTTCTGAGGGGACTCATTTCGACAGCCTCATTTTGACTTGGGTAGTCAAGTTCAACTATATATACATGTCTATCAATTATCATATCTTCCTCAATCATTTCCTGAACTCCTCTCCCCTTCTCTCCTCTTGATTTTCTCCTTCCAGTTCCATATTCAGCAAAGATTCAAAATACTCTGTCCATCTTTCGTTAATTTCTCTTGATGTCACCAATACCTTAGCTTCTGCATTTTTTATGTTGTTCACTTTGATTTTATCATTCCTGTATGCTTTTGCCAGTCCATATATCAAGAACCTATTCCCTCTGAGGTCTTCCATCAACT
>SEYY01018564.1:0-2500 GCA_009176605.1 Armadillidium nasatum | reverse complement strand
TTTATAATTTCACTAATTGGGAAGTCAAATTATAGAAAATGTCTGTATTTCGCCTTTGAAGTCGATTCTATAAATTGTGTGCGTCATCCTTGTAGTTTTGTTTGATATAACTGTTTGTGTTTTTGTTTGATATAACACAAGAAGTTGTCCAGTCATTATATTTGTATTGTTATTATCTATTAATTAACTACGGTCGGAGAATCAATATGTTTTTTTTTCAGAAAATATGACCAATCGCCATTTTGTGGTTCATCTTGGGGTATATTTCATTAGCTTTCATTTATCATTAAAAATAATAAATTCGATTTCTATATTTTATATTCTGCTATCAATTTTCTGGTGTAAAAATCATGTCATTGGAGTCAGAATTTCATTATTCAAATTATTCAAGGTAATCCACTTTTCTTGGCACCATACTAATTTAATTTTTACAATATCGATATTTCATCTGATTAATCGTTCCCACCAGCGTAGAGTTTAAGGAGAAAATATTGTATCTTTTATTTTATATTGTTTATAACATCAGCATCATTAGTATCCTCCCTATATATATATATATATATATATATATATATATATATATATATATATATATATATATATATATATATATATATATATATATATATATATATATATATAATATATATATATATATATATATATAAGAGAGGAGAGAGAGAGAGAGAGAGAGAGAGAGAGAGAGAGCAGAACTTCTCAAGAGAGCTTTTATCAAGGAGTCGAACCCAGAACCTTCACAAAATAAGACCGATTTGTTATCACATACGCTATTCTAAAAATAACCTTCGAACACATTTGTTTTTTTCATCCTAACTGTTAGTATATATACCACAGCAAAAAAAACTTAAATTAAATTTATTATTATTATTATTATTATTATTATTATTATTATTATTATTATTATTATTATATTATTATTATTATTTATTATTATTATTATTATTATTATTATTTTATATTATTATTATTATTATTATTATTATTATTATTATTATTATTTATTATTTATGTTATTTATATATTATTTTATTATTTATTATTATTTATTTTATATTATTATTATTATTATTATTATTATTATTATTATTATTATTATTATTATTATTATTTATTCATTTTTTTAATTAATTAATTAATTAACTTCAACAAAAAGATTCGATTTTTATCATAAAAAAAAAAAAAAAAAAAAAAAAAAAAAAAAAAAAAAAAAAAAAAAAAAAAAAAAAAAAAAAAAAAAAAAAAAAAAGCTCAAAGATTCCTCCACTTAAACAAAGCTTCCTTGAAAAATAGAATTGAGACTTTAAAAAAAAAAAAAAAAAAAAAAAAAAAAAAATTTTTTTTTTTTTTTTTTTTAAAAAGTTAAAAAAAAAAAGTCTCTACTTTTGTCTGACATTAAAAGGAAAGAGATTAAAAATAAAGCATCATAATGGAGAAGACTTTAAAAGAGAGAAGAAAAAAAAATACGTTTTATGTGACTCCATTAATATTAAGACAAATGAATATTTAAACTTCGTCTTCGCTTTTGTTGAATTTCAAACGAAATTTTATAAAGACTTTTTTAACACTATTTCAAAAACAATGGCAAAATTTTAAATATTTCTCTCCCTCTCTCTCTCTCTCTCTCTCTCTCTCTCTCTCTCTCTCTCTCTCTCTCACACACACACACACACACACATACACATTCTCTATCTATCTATCTTTCTTCCAAGCTCAGACCCATGCTTCCCTTCTACCTCTCTCTCTCTCTCTGTCTCTCTTTGTCTCTCACTTTAATCTCGCTCTCTCTCTACCTCTCTCTTTCTCCATCTCTTTTATATATATATATATATATATATATATATATATATAATATAATATATATATATATATATATATATATATATATATATATATATATATATATATATATTATATATATATATATATATATATATATATATATATATATATATATATATATATATATATATATATATATATATATATATATATATATATATATATATATATATATATATATATATATAATAACATTACTCAATTCTTCGGCAGAAAATTAATTTAACGGCTTCATGATTTTCATTAAAAAGAGTTAAACTCCAATTTTTTATGCTTCGACTAACACTATTTGCACAACGTTAACACATCCATTTGGGGTGGCTCTTCAAGCATGGCACGAGAAAGCGATAAAATCACATTACTAAGGATGATTCGAGCCTAATTAAAGGAAACAATTTCAATAAAAAAAAAGGAAAAAAATGTATTTCCAACGAAAAAGTACGATAAAAATTGGCTTCAACGATTTTTACTAATAAAATTAATTTAAACAATTAAAGTTACAAATTATCTATCTATTCCTCTATCTATTTATCTATCTATCTATTTATCTATCTATCTATTATCTATCTATTTATCTATCAATCTATATATATTTATCTATCTATATCTATCTATCTATCTATCTATCTATCTATCTATT
>SEYY01018563.1:7500-10238 GCA_009176605.1 Armadillidium nasatum | reverse complement strand
ATATATATATATATATATATATATATATATATATATATATATATATATATATATATATATATATATATATATATATATATATATATATATATATATATATATATATATATATATATATATATATATATATATATATATATATATATATATATATATATATATATATATATATATATATATATATATATATATATATATATATATATATATATATATATATATATATATATATATATATATATATATATATATATATATATATATATATATATATATATATATATATATATATATATATATATATATATATATATATATTAGTGATGGCAACCTCATTGATGAGCATGCTTCGCATCCGCGGAGCATCCTCATAAAAATTAACATCCGGATCCGCATCCGCATTTTCGAAAATTTAACATCCGCATCCGCATCCGCATCCGCACTTTTCCAAAATTCGACATCCGCATCTGCATTCGCATCCGCATCCGCAAATTAGAAAATATGACATCCGATCCATCACTATATATATATATATATATATATATATATATATATATATATATATATATATATATATATATATATATATATATATATATATATATATATATATATATATATATATATATATATATTAAAAGACGTCTTCTGATCCCTCAAAACTTAACACTAGGAAGGCGTACGGTCCTAATGGTATCCTTCCTGTAGTTCTCAAAACGTATGCTTCAGAGCTTGCACCCTTCCTTGGTAAACTATTTCGTGCATTTCTTTCTACTTTAACCTTCCCTTCTTACTGGAAACGTGAGCTCATTCAGCCTGTGCCGAAAAGGTCTCAACCCTCTAACTATCGTCTCAAATTTCTTTAAAGAATATTGCTATGAACAATTGCTATGAACAATCCACAATGAAAGAATAAGGGAGATGTATAAATGGAAGAAGGGTGTAATTGATAGAGAGGTGGAGGGTATGCTAAGATGGTTTGGACTTACGTGTAGAATGAATGAGGACAGAATGGTGGGCAAGGTACTTAGATACGATGTGGATAGGGGTAGGGGGAAGGGAAGGCCGAAGTGGAGATGGATGGATGGAGTGAGAGAGATTTATGATGGAAGTAATTTGAGTTTAGAAGAGGGTAGAAGATTTGTGGAGACAGAGAGAGATGGAGGGTGGTGGTGAAAGGGGTTGAAAGGTAAGGATAGGTATGTTTTTAAGGGAATTGTGGTGGGCACCACCTCACGAAAGTGGGATAGGTGATAATGATATATATATATATATATATATATATATATATATATATATATATATATATATATATATATATATATATATATATATATATATATATATATATATATATATATATATATATATATATATAAGTGATGGCATACGCATTCGCATATTAATTCATCAAAATTAACATCCGCATCCGCATCCGCATCCGCATCCATCACCTAATAATGTAGGTAAGATTTCACGATCTAACAAGAAAAATTAATCTAATATCATAATTTTTTAGCTTTATTACTAAATGAACCACTTTCAAGACTTCAAATAACCTTACACTCAACACCTAACTCAATATAAACAGACTAACCTAAAACATTTCAATAAATTAAGTTTTTAAAAACTTAGAAATTTCCTGAAAATATGCAACCGAACGAACAAGTAGATTGCCTATGAGTATTTTTCGTTTAACATGATCTAGCATTTCATCGGAGACATCTTCTATATGACATTTTAAGACATCACGTGGGTTGACACCTCCCACGACATCGCTTATTATGTTTTCAAATATCCAACCTAACCTGAACATCAATTTTAAGAGAACTAAGTGAATCTTTGTAAATTATAATAAATACTTATCCTGATAATGGGAAACAATAGTGTAAAATATAATATATAAACCTATATGAAATGCAAATAATTCTAGTGTCGTCACCTAATAACTTTATTTTATAGAGGCCTATGTTAAACTACGCACTTTTGATGGGTGCCAGATTTAGCTACCTCGAAAAATTCTGGCAACCTAAGCCAAACAGGATTTTGATTTGCAATACCAATCACGCCTCTCAAATTGACCTCACGCTTTTTACTGACACCATTTTGGGAGGTTTAACCCATTGAAATTGGCCTTCAAGACTGGGGTAGGGCCCCCGCGGGGGCCCCGTGAGCCCCCAAAAATGGTATCAGGAAGTTGACTGAGTTGGCAAAATCGCTGTGCTCACCTCACTCTCTTTCCTGACCATTTTCTTTGCTGTTCAGTCCGGCTGAAATTGGCTCGAATCTGGGGGGCGGTCCGGTGGTCCAGGGGTCCGCTTGGGTCCGTGAACCGTCAAAAAAAAAAATGTCAGGAAGGTCCCTGAGAATGCGGGATTGCGCGTAAATGCAGAAAAGACTGTTAGGAAAATATATATATATATATATATATATATATATATATATATATATATATATATATATATATATATATATATATATATATATATATATATATATATATATATATATATATATATATATATATATATATATATATATATATATATATATATATATATTATATATATATAAAAAAATATTGAAATTATTAATTAAAAAAATAAAAAAAAATAAAAAAATAATAATAATAATAATAATAATAATAATAATAATAATAATAATATGATAATTATTATTTGTATCATTATTGTTATTATTAATCATCAACATCATCAACATCATAATCGTTAGCATTA
>SEYY01018563.1:0-5000 GCA_009176605.1 Armadillidium nasatum | reverse complement strand
GATGGTTAAAAATGAGGGAATCACAAAGAACAGTTTACGAAATAAAAATAAAAGGGGACTGAAACTTCAAAGGGAGGCAAGGCAAAACAACAAGAAACTTAATAATATTTTATTTACAATAATATAAATAAACAAATCATAATGGTAGCAAATTTGAGCGGTTTGGAGGCTATACAAATAATTACAAGATGTTAAATGTTAAGGGAAAAATGGGTCTCAAAGAAGACGAAGGAAAAGTTCTTCGGTAGTTTAATTGAAACTCGTTTCAATGTAAAAACATAGGTTTTTACTAAACTCCAGAACTTGTATCAAACTCAAAAGTTTGTACAACTAAGTTAAAAGAGAACAAATTCTCTTTTGGTGTGACTTCAGAAACACCACTTAGTTTGGCCACGGCCAAATAACGAATTCAGAAATCCGTTCCTTCCAAATCCTCATAGCCACGGCTAAAGGACTAGATCCTCGGATCTAGAGTAAAGGTCTTCTGCTGAATTATTCACTTCGACTTCCTTTTATAGCTGCTGAGCTTATGTCTTCTACCAATAATAATAATAATAATAATAATAATAATAATAATAATAATAATAATAATAATAATAATAATAATAATAATAATAATAATAATAATAATAATAATAATATAGTTACAATTTGTACAACGAATAAATAAAATTTAAGAGAAAAATAATAAAAAGAAATGTTACATTGAGTTTTTGAGCTTCCCCTTATATGAATAATTATCAATTTAAAATAGAAGAAAGAAAATCACTTCTCGTAAATGTGTTGAAGATAAAATAATTTTACAATATATATATATATATATATATATATATATATATATATATATATATATATATATATATATATATATATATATATATATATATATATATATATATATATATATATATATATATATATATATATATATATATATATATATATATATATATAACATACTTCGGAGTATGCTGGGTGGTTTTAATAGGTTAGAAGCACCCCGAAATTATCAATAACTTTATTTTGGACTTAAAAATATAAAGCAGCTTGTCACAAAAAAGAAATAAATTTATATATATATATATATATATATATATATATATATATATATATATATATATATATATATATATATATATATATATATATATATATATATATATATATATATATATTTTTTTTTTTTTATGTCTCCTCCGGTGGGCAAAGGCCCAAGGCCTACCAATATCCACCGGAGTTGGGAAGCAATCGGATTCGGGGTCGCATATAATATATATATATATATATATATATATATATATATATATATATATATATATATATATATATATATATATATATATATATATATATATATATATATATATATATATATATATATTATATATATATATATATATATATTATATATATATATATATATATATATATATATATATATATATATATATATATATATATATATATATATATATATATATATATATATATATATATATATATATATATATATATATATATATATATATATATATATATAATAGTGAAAGGACCCCTATTCTTGAAGTAGAATTTAATAACAGTTAGTAAATTTAGTAAATCAGTGATTTGGCTAAGATATGTTGACGACATTTTTGCAGTAATTCCCAGTTCTATAGAACCTAATTTCGTGTTATCTTTGATTAATGATAAACTTCCCACCATAAAATTTACAATGGAAAAGATGCTAAATAACAAGATTTCATTTTTAGATGTCTTAATAGAAATTGATAATATTAATGGGACCCCAACTTTCTCCGTTTTCAGGAAACCTACTTCTACAAATTCATATATACATTTTTTCTCATCCCACCCCCATCATGTAAAAATGGGTACTGTCTTGGGGCAGTTTAGAAGGGCTTTCACTGTCTGCAGTCCCAATAAGTTGGACACAGAAATTCTGATTATTAAGAACATTTTCCGAAAGTTGTCTTACCCAGACAGTTTTATCAATAAAGCTTATTACAAGGCTAGAAAGAGTTATTTCAGAATAAACAATAAGGAAGAATCAATAAGAGACTTTAGATACAGCCTGAAAATACATCACAGACTTAACCCAGAAACGAAAAAACTTCTTCATAACGATATCAGAATTATAAATTGCATACCACATTCCGTTGGTAGAAACTTTACAAATGTGTTGCACGGGGAGGGAGAGAGAGAGGAGAAGAGAGGAGTATATAAGATAGACTGTGCAGATTGTAATAAGAAATATATTGGGGAAACGAATGACTTGAAGAGACGCATCTATCAACACAAATATAGCCTTGAAATCGGAGACCGAAATTCTTCTCTTCACAAACGTAGAGTCTATCATAATCACTTTATAGATCCTAATACCAATAAATTATTATTTACTAGTGGCAATGTTGATCACAGGAGACTTATAGAATCTTTTTTTATTAAAAACATTCCTAATTTTAATTCAGATGTAGGTAGTTTTAATATAGATAATTTCCTTAATAATTGTTTAGCCACAGATCCCGTCTTCTCAAAGGTTTTAAAAAGTAGTTCCTGATATTGCACAGAATAGTTTTTTTTTTTTTTTTTTTTTTTTTTTTTTTATATAAGTATTAGTAATTTTAATTGGGCACGTCGGTAGGATTTTTTTTTTACGTTTGTTCGTTCGTACTGTAATAATGGTTTGTGTGTTCGCTCCTTGGTTTCACATCGAGTTACGTGTTTTCATCCTTAAGTTTTCCAATCTTATTTCACTATTATTTTTACCTCGGCCTGAAGAGGACTCCCGGTTGTTTCGGAGTCGAAAGCTCGCCTTTTTACTTTATAACTTATTTCCAATTTTAATCTATCAATTGTGCGAATTTTAGTGTTTTATCTTTTAATGTTTTAGATCGGCCTTAGCGCATTACAGGCTTGCTTCCAGCCTCATCACATAGGGTGATTTTTATTGTAAACATTTATTAGTGGTCTATTAACTAAATTGCAATATATATATATATATATATATATATATATATATATATATATATATATATATATATATATATATATATATATATATATATATATATATATATATATATATATATATATAGAGAAGTATAGGGAGCAACGTGGAGGTTGTAAAGCAACCTTCATCCTTGCTCCATCAGTATTGATCAACATTGCAACGTTACAGAAAAAAACAAATTCTTAGCAAGATAACTGGGAAGTTAAAAGTACATAAAGGGTTAAAAGATAATCATATTGTAAATTTGCAAAATCGTGCAACATTAATTAAAAAAACATTAAAATCACTAAAAAAGAGCTTAAAAAAAGCACTAAAGCACTTAAACATAAAAACATTAAATTAAGTGAATAAAAAAATCAATGTTGCCAGATGTTATTGCTACAATATTGCAACAAAATCAATTTTTAAAAATTCATCGTATTTCAATGGGGTTTTAACTAATTAGGGGTATTTTTCCCCATTGTTTCATTTGATATTTGTATTGAGCTAGAGTCGGATCCAGAGTCGGAGTTTTTGTCTTAGTCAGATTTTAATTATTTTTCAATATTTAGTTGTATTTTTCCGGTAGAGTTTGACCATAATAATTATTTTAACGGATTCTGACTCTGAGTCGGAGTCATAGTCAGAATGGAGTACGAGTTAGATATCCATGGAACTTTCCTTAATTAGTGGTATTTGTTTTTGCTAAAGCTGAATTTAATGTTTATATTAAGATCAAATGAGCTGCTTAGGCTAAAGATGAGTCATAAATTCAGGAAATTTATAAAGTGTAATCATCGCAGTTAGCAATGTTTACAAAGGTTTTTAAGGATGTTGGGCTTATTTGGGGCCCTTACAGAAAGAAAAATAAGAAGGAGAAAGAAGAAGAAGGAGAAGAAGAAGAAGAAGAAGAAGAAGAAGAAGAAAAATAATAATAATAATAATAATAATAATAATAATAATAATAATAATAATAATAATAATAATAATAATAATAATAATAATAATAAAAACAAAGATAACAAAAAATAGTTGTCATAGCAACAACAACAACAAAAACTACAAGAAAACAAGATGGCGACGAATGTTGTTATGCAAAAGAATAATAATTATTTATTATTATTTTCATTTATTATTGTTTTTTTTTTTAAATAATGATTATATCAATGTAAAAATAATTTTTCAAATATTAAAAATAAAAGCAAAAATATTTAAATAATATTAAATAATAAATATTTTTACCTATTCTTGAGGCGGAGGGACACTTTCACACTGCTCACACTACAAAGGATACTCAGAGATTTTTTGTGTCTTTTATTAATGTTGCAAGATTTTGCAAGTTTGCAATATCATTACTTTTTAACCTTTATATACTTTTAACGCACTCAGGTACCTTTCTAAGAAAATTATTTTCCTATAATGTTGCAACGTTGATCAATATTGATGGAGCAAGGGTTAAGGTTGTTTGCAACCTCCATATTTCCTCCCTATACATATATATATATATATATAATATATATATATATATATATATATATATATATATATATATATATATATATATATATATAATATATATATATATATATATATATATATATATATATATATATATATATATATCCCTAGAACATGGTTGGGGGATATGACACACCCCACGGGATTTTCGAAAAATGTAGTTTTTATATAAAGACTCATTTAAGAAGTCTCTCGCTCAGTGTAGCTTAAGCATTTGTAATGAGAAGGTGTTTTGTCACAATTCAGTTAGTCTTGGCTATTTATTCTAGTAGTAGTAGTGGAGTTGGGGTGTAATATACCCCCGACCGTGATACAGGGTGTAATGTATTTATGTACATGGTTTTAGATTATTATCGTTTGCACACAAAAAACTATATATATATATTATATATATATATATATATATATATATATATATATATATATATATATATATATATATATATATATATATATATATATATATATATATATATATATATATATATATATA
>SEYY01018562.1:17500-26621 GCA_009176605.1 Armadillidium nasatum | reverse complement strand
GGAGAGAGAGACAGAGAGAGAGACAGAGAGAGAGACAGAGAGAAATAAGAATTGCATTTCTGAACCTAGTATGATCCCATTACTATCTATACAAAACTAACTTTTTGTTGAAGTAAAATGAAAGTAAATATCAGAGCATGAAGCCGTCAAAGAGTCAGTCTTGGGAAGATATCATCTCCAAAACGAAACCATTTATTAATTACTCGCTTCACATATTCCGTGAAATGTGAACGACAGAGATGTAGATGCACAACCATGATCGTAAATAAATTGAAAGGGAGGGTCCAATTTCAAAAAGTTTTTTAATTTTTGATAAATTACCCTGTAATTTGCTGAGCATAGGCATTTTTTCCGGCTAAAACAGTCAATTTCTGACTTTTCATTAACTTTAATGGCTCCAAAGTTATTCGAAAAGAAATTTTAAAAAAAGTGAATAGACTGACCAAACCAGTGGTTAAAATGACCTGAAAATTTAACTGCATATTCTCATCCCCAATTGCAAGAAACGCTACCTGGCGATTATGATATCTGCTTTAGGAAAAGAGTTTTGAATTTTTATAATTTTTTTTTTTAAATAGTAAAATTCCACCCTTCTGGCCAAAAAAAAATCAACGTTAGGTAAGGATTTTTCTATTTTTTTCAGTTTTTTAGAGGAGGTACAGAGCTACAACTTTCTCTCAAATTATCATTAAATGCTATTTGTTCTTTTGAAGATATAGCTTCTCAAACTTTGGAAATTCTGAAATTTCTTTGAAAATTGGCCAAATTTGCCAGAATATATCTCAAAATAGCATTGAATGATGTATTAGAGAAAATTGTAGACCTGTCCCTCGTCTATAAATTTATCAAAAATAATAAAAGTTGAAGGTGTAGTTTTTATCTTAATTTTTTTTTCTGGAAAGGTAAATTTTCCGAAATTAGGAAAAAAAATTCTGACAATTGGAAGGTAAAGGGTATATAACTTTTTATTAAATAGAAGATAGAAAAACTCTTAGTATCTAATGCGTTTGTGAATTTACAATTTATTTTTCAGGTCATTTCGACTAGTGGTTTGCCCTACCATCCAATTTAAAAAGGGGAAAAGTTTCAAAAAAAAATTTTAAACCGTTATTTATATATATACAGAAAACAAGAAATCGAGTTTTTTCAGAGAAGAAAATGCATATAAACTGCAAATTTCAGGGTAATTGGTCTAAAATTAAATAAAAAAAATTCACATTTTGGACCCTCCCTGAAAACCAATAACTAGATTTGTTTTCTGAATTTTATGTGTTGGAGGGCTGATATTGATAGAATAAACAAGAGTTTGAGCCTCAGAAAATATTTTGAAAGCTAAATTTATTTTTAATGTTTTTCTATCTACCATAGTTGAGAAATTCTATTTTAAAAAGATAAATTAAAGGCCGACATGTTCCTCAAAAAAATTTAGGACTGGTTCAATTTATTTATTTATTTATTTTGCTTTTATTTTATTTTTACTTACTCCTACAGAAATTAAACAGGCTTGGCGTATCGAAAAATTCCTTTAACTTGTTCCCTTTCATATTTATCTGGTAGAACTCAGTACGTGAAATTTGGTGACCTCTCATCTTCCCTAGCTTCAATTTCTCAAGAGGTGCCTCAGAGATCTATTTTGGGTTCACTATTCTATAACATATATTCAAACGACTTTCAAAACTGTCATAATTCTCAACACTCAATACGCAGACGATACCACTCTTTTAGTTTCAGACCGTAACATAGATACTCTAAACACAAACGGAAATCACGTATTAGAAAATGCTGTAACATGGGTAGAGAATAACAGGCTTTCTCTGAATCTTCAAGAAAACACAATATCTAAAAAAAACTAACAAGTTAAATGTGATGGTAAGATACACAATCATAAATCTAGCCACATCTGCAAAACTATTAGGAGTTATTTTCGATGAAGAACTCTCCTTCAAAAATAATCAATAGTCTTATTAGCAAACTTGCATATGCTACCTATGCATTCCTAAAAATAAAAAAAAAACTTTATTCCAAAGTATATATAAAACATCTATATTACAGCCTTGTTTATCCATCCCCACTCTATAATTTTCCAGTATGGGGATTTGCAAGTGTATACCTGATAAAACCTTTAATAATACTACATAAAAAAATTATTCGTATATTATCTGGATCTCACAATTACTATAAATATACAAACCCATTCTTCAAAAAATTATCCAAACTCAAACTACCAAATATGCTTACTCTCACAATGACTACTCACATTTTAAAGTCATAAATGAACTCAAATACTTTTTATTCTTTTATATTGTCATTGCTATTTCAATTATTACTGCTACCACTTTGTTAGTTATTATTATTATTATTATTATTATTATTATTATTATTATTATTATTATTATTTTTATTATTTATTAACAAATTGTTGTATTATTATTATTATTATTATTATTATTATTATTATTATTATTATTATTATTATTATTATTATTATTATTAAAAATTATATATTGTTATTATTATTATCATTATTATAATTATTTTTTTTTTTTATTAAAAAAAAAAAAATTTTTATTATTATTATTGTTATTTATATTATTATTATTATTATTATTATTATTATTATTATTATCGCTGTTATTCCCATTAATATTATCATTATCAAACATTATTATTATTAGCATTACTATCATCCTCAAGTATTATTCTAATTTTTATCATTATTGTTAAAACTACCATTATTATTTTTAACATTGTTATTGTTATTTTATTATTATTATTATTATTATTATTATTATTATTATTATTATTATTATTATTATTATTATTGTTCTTATTAATTGCTATCTTCATTACTATAATAACTATTACATTCCAGGTATTTTGAAATGTTATTATTGTTAGTCATTACTTCTATTGTTATTTGTATCATATTATCTAAGATTTAGATAATATAATAAAAATAATGTTTTAATCTTCAATTTAATAATTATTGATATTAATTTTGCATTAATTTATTATTCACAAAGGAAGAATTCGTTCCCAAGAAGCCCATTTCAGTTTTGTATTAACAAACATAAACCATACGATTTTTATTTGAACAATTTTATAACTGGAGAAATGAATAAAGATTTAAAGATTATCATTATTATTATTATTATTTATTATTATTATTATTTTATTATTATTATTATTATTATTATTATTATTATTATTATTATTATTATTATTATTATTATTGTTGTTGTTATTTTTATTTTTATTGTTATTAATAATATTATTTTTTATTATCATTATTATTTTTACTATTATTATTATTATTATTATTATTATTATTATTATTATTATTATTATTATTATTATTATTATTATTTATTATTATTATTATTATTATTATTATTATTATTATTATTATTATTATTATTATTATTATTATTATTATTATTATTATTATTATTATTATTTATTATTATTATTATTATTATTATTATTATTATCATTATTATTATTTTTATTAAAGTTTTCTTTTATCATTATTAATTTCTACTTAAATGAATATTTGAATACTTAAATTACGAATTTGATATCCGTAACGAATTCCTTTGAATTTCCAAATTCAAGTTTGAGATCAAAATTATTTCGAAATTCGATTTTGAATAATTTGTGCTTCAATTTTCCGGAGCTTGAATATTTCAAGAAGAAATTAAGGAATATTTATTAAATTAAAATCGCTAATAAATATTTTAATAACGAATTTATATTATTAATAAACGAGTGAGGGAAATATATATATATATATATATATATATATATATATATATATATATATATATATATATATATATATATATATATATATATATATATATATATATATATATATATATATATATATATATATATATATATATATATATTAGTGATACATCGGATGTCATATTTTCCAATTTTGCGGGATTAAGGATGCGGAATATGCGGATGCGGATGCGGATTGCGATGAATTTTCGAAAGTGCGGATGCGGCGGATGCGGATGTTGAATTTTCGAAAATGCGGATGCGGATGCGGAATGCGGATGTTAATTTTGATGAGGATGCGGATGCGGATGCGGATGTTAATTTTTGAGGATGCGGATGCGGATGCGGATGCGGATGTTAATATATATATATATATATATATATATATATATATATATATATATATATATATATATATATATATATATATATATATATATATATATATATATATATATATATATATATATATTATATCACCTTTCCCACTTTCGTGAGGTGGTGCCCGCCACAATTCCCTTACAAACATAACTATTCTTACCTTTCAACGCTTTCACCACCTCCCTCCATCTTTGTCTCCACAAATCTTCTCGTCCATCAAATTCCTTCCATCAAAACTCTCACTCCATCCATCCATCTCCACTTCGGCCTTCCCCTTCCCCTACCCTTCCTCTATCTACATCGGATCTACGTACCTTGCCAACCATTCTGTTCTCTTTCATTCTTCACATGTGTCCAAACCATTTTAGCACATCCTCCTCCTCTCTATCAATTACACCCTTCTTCCATTTACACATCTCCCTTATTCTTTCATTTCTAATCATATCAATCCTTCTCAATTTATATATCGCTCTCAAATCTTTCATCTCAAAGACATTGAAAATTTTTCTCGATCGACACTTATCGTCTTTGTTTCACACACATACATTCAAACATTCTTATCTTTATTTCTTTCGAAATTTTTCCTTTCTTCCATACTTTTCTTAGGCCCCTCAATACTTTCATTCCTTCTACCACTCTGTTCTTTATTCCTTTTTCCGTCCCACCCTTACTTTCCACCCAACATTATTAGATATTTGAATTCATTCACCTCCTCAAGTTTCCATTCTCACACTTCTACAAACCAATTCCTCCCTCCACATTTCCTCATCCCCACCTCCAATCCTCATAACTTTATTCTTCGCTGGATTGAATTTCAATCTCGTGTTTGCACATTTCCCTTCAAACTCTCTCACAAGTATTCTCATCTTTTCTCCAGATTCTGTCACCAACACATGCAGCATCATCTGCAAAAAGTAAAACATTCACTTCACATTCACCCTCCATATTTCTCAACGTAATACTCTTCCCTTCTCTCTCCATTTTTCTAAGTAAACCATTCATCAATAGATTAAATAACATGGAGATATTACAAACCCCTGTCTCAATCCCACTCCTATGCTAAACCAATCCGATAGTTCTCTCTTCACCCTCACTCTTGATCTACAATTCGCATATATATATATATATATATATATATATATATATTATATATATATATATATATATATATATATATATATATATATATATATATATATATATATATATTTATATATATATATATATTATATATATATATATATATATATATATATATATATATATATATATTATATATATATATATATATATATATATATATATTCGTGATGGATCGGATGTCATATTTTTAATTTGCGGATGCGGATGCGGATGTCGAATTTGAAGTGCAGATGCGGATGCGGATTTGAATTTTTGAAATGCGAAGATGCGGATGCGGATGTTGAATTTCCGAAAAGTGCGGATGCGGATGCTGATGTGGATGCGGATGTGATGCGGATCCGCGCATGCGGATGCGGATGCGGATGCCATCACTAATATATATATATATATATATATATATATATATATATATATATATATATATATATATATATATATATATATATATATATATATATATATAATATATATATATAATGGCTTAGTTGATTTCCGAGTAGAAGTTGGAGTGGAAAAGCTGTTTTTTTTTCTTTTAGCTCCTAAGAATTTGTCCTTAAAATATTAAAGAGCCAACTACAGACAATTTCTTTAAGAACATTTAACTTAAACCTTCTGTTCTTAAAATTCTTGATCATTTTCTTTTTACGTGATTTTTCTAAGAAGAATCACATGTCTGTGATTTTCAGAGCTGTACTCTTTGATAAAGTGTAAAACTTTTTATCTAATCTGCATTGAAGAATTCTCTTCAAAATTTCTATCTGTAAAACCGTTCCATTACTCTTCAAATACTCTCGAGATTATAAAGAACACTCTTCCTGTGAACTCTTTACTCGTATAAAATCTCCTTTAAATTAGATGTATGACTTGAATTTCCACACGGTCTCATCCAATCTCTGGCTATAAACCTTAACTGATAAGCTGGTAATTTTGACCCCGATATATATATAAATATATATATATATATATATATAATATAATAATATATATATATATATATATATATATATATATATATATATATATATATATATATATATATATATAATTATTATATATATATATATATATATATATATATATATATATATATATATATATATATATATATATATATATATATATATATATATATATATATATATATATATAAAACACATCACAACCCCTGACGGTTAAAGCCCCATTCAGGGAGGGGGTGTTAGAGGAATAAAAATAAAATAAAATCGAATTTAAAAAAAACTTATAGGTCCCACCCGACGCAAATTTCTTAGTTGGGTCATAGACGTGAGCTTTAAAGAAATTGAGATCAAATTCGGCGGGGAAAAACAGAAGAAAGGAGAGAGTTCCACAATACGAAGGCGGCAGGAAAGAAAGAGGCACCATAGCGAACAAGCCTCGAGTTCTCAACGTTCACACAAAATTTACGCGCAGACAATGTCCCTCCTCCTTGTGCTTCGAGAACGCCGTAAAGGGGGAGGTATACGAGTGGGCAGTTCCCTCCAGAATTTGCAGCTTTAGTACGTATAGCAAAGAAACAAGGCACCAAAGTCACATCACAAAGATAAATGGTCAGTGAATTAGAAAGAGCGGAACAATTTATATATCTTTTACCCTTTGATTTAACCCTATCCAAAAGACGAGGGAAACCTGAGCCACCTCAGATAGGAAGATCATTACTCAGTACAAGGAGCGGATGAGGCCATTGTATAAAGGGAGAAGTAAAAAATTCTCGCCGTCTAAACAAAACTCCCAGCTTCTTTGAGGCCCGCCAAAGCAACCATTGTAATATGAGGATTCCAAGACATTTATTTATTTATGTGAAGTCCAAGGAAGTTTATATTTTCAACAGTAGAGACGAGAAACAGTCAAAAGAATTAGGAAAGATAGGAGATGTCTTTGAGAGGGAGATTTCTAAAAGTTGAATTTTTAAAGATTTGAATTTCACAAAGTTGACACGTCCTCACTGAGAAATTCTATCCAAATCTGCAAGAAAGGAATTAAACAGATGAAGACACGAGGAAACTCTAGGTTCAAAGGAAGGAGCAGATTCGAAATAAGTAGAAGAACGGAGGGTTGAGTCAGCGGTGTATGAATTAATAGGGTTAGATGAACAGTTGATAAGATCATTAATGAGAAATAGAAATAGATTATGAGATAAGACAAAACCCTAAGGAACACCACTATTGACAGGAAAGGAAGAAGTCCCATCATCAACAAGAGCAGAGATGGAATGACAAGAAAGAAAGCTAGATATTAGTGAACAAAGAAAAGTAGGGGAGCTTGGAAAGCATTGACGCATGTAATGCTCTGTCAAATGCCTTAGATATGTCGAGCACCACCACATAAGTCTTCCCATGGTTACTGAGGGCAGAAGGCAAGAAAGCTATGAGATTGGAAAGTATGTCACCAGTAGACATCAAACGGTCAAAGTCATACTGATGATCTGAATGAAGGGAATGGTATTACAGAAAATCTAAGAAGTGAGAGTTGAGAAGGGCTTCAAAGATCTTAGGCAAGATACAAGTGAGAGGTAAAGGGCGATAGTTAGAAGGATCAGAGCGGCTACCTTTCGTCGGAAAAGGATGGACTAATGTGCGCTTCCAACACTGAAGAAAATTATTAGTATAAAGGCATAGAGAAAAAAGTTTAACGAGGGACAGCGCCAGATCGGAAGCACACACCCTCAAAATTTGGAGAGGAATACCATTCGGGCCACTTACCTTCCTAACGTTCATGGATTTCAGAAGCCCATGCAAATGATCAAATGTAAACACAGGTAAAGGCATGGGACATCTGAGAGTAGGAGAAGTTAGAAGAGGATTGCCGGAGTCTTCCAGGGTGGGTTGAATTAGAGAAGAAGAATAGGCCGAATAAATTAGCCTTCCCAGTAGGAGTATTACCAACAGAACCATCAGAGGAGGTAAAAACAGGAAATGAAGATTTACAAAAGTTTTTAGAAGGTTTTTCGCAAGCGATCTGAAAGATTTATCAGTATGTGAATTTAGGAGCTCAGCACACCTATGATTATTGAAAGTCCGCTTTGCTCTTCAAAGATTACCCTGCGACGATCCCGACCTGAATAAAAATTAGCGAGAGTGAGAGGAAAAGGAGAAGCTTCCACTCTCGACAAGCGATCTCTCTAGACTGAATGTCTAGAGGAAGTGCGATCGAAACAATATATATATATATATAATATATATATATATATATATATATATATATATATATATAATATATATATATATATATATATATATATATATATATATATAATATATATATATATATATATATATATATATATATATATATATATATATATATTATATATATATATATATATATATATATATATATATATATATATATATATATATATATATATATATAATATATATAATATATATATATATATATATATATATATATATATATATATATATATATATATATATATATATATATATATATATATATATATATATATATATATATATATATATATATATATATATATATATATATATATATATATATATATATATATATATATATATATATATATATATATATATATATATATATATATATAATATATATTATATATATATATATTATATATATATATATATATATATATATATATATATATATATATATATATATATATATATATATATTATATATATATATATATATATATATATATATATATATATATATATATATATATATATATATATATATATATATATATATATATATATATATATATATATATATATATATATATATATATATATATATA
>SEYY01018561.1:30000-57761 GCA_009176605.1 Armadillidium nasatum | reverse complement strand
TTCAACTCTGTAAATTTTCCACTACACAAAGCTTTACTTTTTAAATAGATCAATTGAATTCCTAGAGATCCAGTATCAATTCCTAAATGACTCAATGTGGATTTCATTACTATTTGTGTTGAGAGGATTTACTGTGAATGCTAGAGTGGTTTTGTTGGTTTTGAATTGCTCAAATCTGTCAGCGAATTCATCTTTCATTTTTTTTATAACTGTGCTGAAGTAATTCGTGTCAACAGTTTCATTGGTTTTATCTCGATATTGCTTTAGAAATTGAAAATGAAGTAATTTACAGCTCTGAATATCTTCTGCAAAAAGAATTAATTTTTCTTCAAAACAAACCAATTCTTCTACCAAAACATAGGCTGGGTTTCCCTTTCCTTGCAGTTTTAGATTCAGCTCATTTAATTTTGCTGTGATATCCACCATAAAGTAAAATTTTTGCAACCATTTGTCGTTCTCTAATTCAGGGTGATTAATGTTTTTTCATTTAGGAATGTATTTATTTCATTCAAGCACAAAGCAAAACGTTTCAACACCTTACCTTTGGAAAGCCATCGCACTTTATTGTGAAGAAGGAGGTTCGGAATACTGAGTAGTCTCCATTTCATTTAAGGATTCTTTAAACTGACGATGGTAGAGTGCTTTTGACAAGATGCTATTAACAATCTTGATTACCAAATTCATGACCTCAACTATTTCGGCCGTAAATGTTTGGGCACAAAGCGCTTCTTGGTGTATTATGCAGTGAAACGTAAGAATTTCGTGGTTTATTTTGCTCAGAAGAATCGTTGTTGCCCCTTTATTTTTTCCTGTCATACTTCTGGCTCTATCCGTTGCTATTGGAACGATTTTATTTAAATCGATCTTATTGTCTCAAGGCATTTTTGCACGGCATTCGCTATATCTTCCCCTCTAGTTTGTCCCGAGAGCGGTAGCAATCCTAGAAGTTCTTCTTTTGGACCTTGGGAAGACATATACCTGACAAAAAGGGCAACTTGTGCCGTGTCTTTTATGTCGCAAGACTCATCTATAGCAAGTGATAAGGCAGAAGAAAGTTGAATATCTTCCACCTGCAAATATGTTACATTTGAAGACACTTTAGCTATTCTATCTTGTACTGTTTTAGCGGATAGTGGCAAATCTTTGATTTTTTTCAAGATTTCTGGTTTGTTTTTGAAATTACGGAACAGTTCTTCAGATGCACGTATGAAGCAATCTTTGACAATTCACCATCTGTGAATGGTTTGCCTTTTTTTGCAATTTCTAGTGATACCGCGAAGCTTACCAGATTAACATTACTTGTAGATTGCGTCCAGTTACTTAACATGGAACTTGATTGCTGTTTTTGTTTTTGGAGCTCGTCGACAGCTTTTTTTTGTTCTTCGCCGGCTAGATATTTACTAGCAAACTGAGTATGTTTTTTTAGTAAAGTGTCTCTCTAAATTTGATTTCTTATTGTGTGCGAGTTTTTCGTGGCAAATGAGACAAGTCGGAAGGCCATCTAAGTTGCATATGAAAGCGAGCGACTCCTTCCAATCCCGATTGAATTCTCCTTTTTTGTAGATGCCATGCTTTCGGTGAAGATGTAATAAAGAATTTTTAAAATTATTATTTAGGTATCCAAAACAGCAGATGACAAGTTTTGCAATTATTTACTATGTCAACGTATACCTAATTAAATACATACGAGAAGCTGGGCATAATGAAATATAATTTATCAAAAACCATTTTACAATGATATTCCCAAATTAAAAATACTTACCTAAATAAAATAAATAATTCTCTAATAATTTAATTATTAAAATAAATAATTTAGACACGAAACACGTTTGTCTCACTCTCTCACGTACTTATTGACTATAAGTACATAGTTTCGTCGCATCTGTGGTCGCCGACTGGCACGAATGGACTTGTCAGAACGTGTTTATCATGGCGCAGTCTGCACATTTTAGTTTTTTTTTTAATTTTGGCAAATATTAGATACTTAGTTTACATATTTGCGTATGGAATTAAAGAGCCTCAGCTTCACATCCAAAGAGCCGCATGTGGCTCGCGAGCCGCAGGTTGCCGACCCCTGCCTTAGCCTAACTCTTCCATGTTTGTTTACATCACGTGACCATTCAAGATTGTAGCAACAAAATTGAAGATAGAAATTTCAGCAACATCAAGTGGAACACGCTTTAAGAATCTTCAATATTCTTTAAGAATCTTGACCATGGAACGCACTCAGTGTTTCAAAGAACAATATTAGACGTCATTCCGTTAAGAATTGGAGAAACAGAAAAAAAATAGGCCAGTAGAAAAAAATAAGGAAACTGCATATATATATATATATATATATATATATATATATATATATATATATATATATATATATATATATATATATATATATATATATATATATATATATATATATATATATATATATATATCAGGTAAAAATTACTGTACTTAAATACAAGTACATGAATTGGATTGTACTTAAGTACAAGTACAAGGCAGCATGTACAAGTGTGTGTATATATATATATATATATATATATATATATATATATATATATATATATATATATATATATATATATATATATATATATATATATATATATATATATATATATATATATATATATATATATATAACAGTAGTCATTAACATGTAACATTATACTATTGAGATTTATTCCTAGATTCTGAATTATTTGTAAACAAAATAGTAAAATATTCAAAGAATTTAATTAAGGTAAATAGTGAATAAAAAAATATTTGAAAACAATTAAGCTTTTATTAACTCTTTAATTAAGCCTTTTTTAATTCTTCATTCTGAAGTGTAAAAATTTAAAGCATAAGTTCTAGTTATTGTTAGTAGTACTGGCAACCTAAGCCAGAACAGGATTTTGATTTGCAATGCAAATCACTCCGCTCAAATTAACCTCACGCTCTTTCCTGACACCATTTTGAGGGGTTCAACCCATTGAAAATGGCGTCAAGTCTGGGGAAGGGGCCCCCGGGGCCCCGTGAACCCCCCAAAAATGGTATCAGGAAGTTGCCTGAGTTTGCAAAATCGCTGCGTTCACCTCACTCTCTTTCCTGACCATTTTCTTTGCGGTGTTCGGGGGTCCGCGTGGGTCCATGAACCGACAAAGAAAATGTCAGGAAGGTCCCTGAGAATGCAAGATTGCACACAAATGCAGAAAAGACCGTTAGGGACAGGTGCCTACTACTATTGTTACACTTCACAAACAAGGAGAGTTTCGAAATTTTTGTTAATTAATCAATTTCTGTCAGGGCGAGAGACTTTTCTCCTGAAGCTGAGGATATATATATATATATATATATATATATATATATATATATATATATATATATATATATATATATATATATATATATATATATATATATATATATATATATATATATATATATATATATATATATATATATATAATTTTTTTTTTTTTTTTTTTTTTTTTTTTTTTTTTTTTTTTTATATATATATATATATTTTTCGTATTTCAATATTAGCGTGCTCCTGCATCTGGTACGTATCTGTTGAGTTTGGAGTTGAGGAAGCCATAAAACTGAATAATTTCCTCTATGGTGGAAGGTTTCCTGAATTTTTTCCAAGAAAATCCTCTGATGGTAAGAGGTTTTTCCGGAAAGAAGTTCAGGAAACCTTCCACCAAAGAGGAAATTATTCAGTTTTATGTGGCTTCCTCAACTCCAAACGCAATAATGATATTAGAAGTTTTTGAAACTTTGAAAATGAACTGTGCTCTCACTAATACGGAAGAAATCTGGAACCTGCTCCCTTTCCAGGGAACCAGTCAAGCTTTAAACCTAGGATCTATTACACTTATGAATTGATAAATTTTTTTTTATATTTTCATAGGACTGAAGACACTTTTCTGTTGATTTTTTAGTTCAAAAACAATGCACAATTATATTTTGAATGCATTTGCTCAAGATACTAAATTTTTTTGAACATAAGAGATATTTAATTAAGCCTGATGAAACAATACTACCACTGAGAACAATCAGGTTCATCCTCAAACAATTCAAAAATTCTTGTCTATATTTAAGAATATTCCAGTTATATGCTGCATCTACGATCTGTGTAGCTAATACTCCTTCTGAAAAGGCAAATCTTTTCAGCCTCCTTTTTAAAAATCTAATTCCTCCTCCTACCCCTCCTCTCAGGAGTCTCATGTCTCTACCTGTGATTACAAATGATCGGGTGAGATCCTGAGAACTATGAAAGGCATAAGGCTAGTTGCCACAGATGGCATTCCTCTCCGTGTTCTGAGGGAATATGAGTCTGAGCTGTCTACCTGTCCTCGTTCGACTCTACTCTCTATGCCTCAATACTAATAGCTTTCCTCAATTCTGGAAGTACAAATATGTTGAGCAGATCCCAAACAAGAAGGGTAGCTACTCTGATCCTTCTAACTATAGTCCTACAGCTTTCTCTTTTGTTTTCTAAAATCGTTGAAACAACCTTCAACTCTCATTTCCTGGACCATCTAGAGTCCCATTCCCTTCTTCTAATCATTGGTATAACTTTCAACGATTGAGATAAATTGGTGACATAATTTCCTATCTTCTTCTGCCATCAGGAACTATGGAGAGTCTTGAGCGGTGACGCTTGAAGATATTCAAAACTTTTGACACAATCCAAATTCCTTTCCTTTCTCTTTGTTCATTCATGTCTAGTTTTCTCTCAGATCAATCCATATCAGCACTTGCTAATGGAGTGATCTCTTCCTCTTATCTGCCATTGTATGGAAAACAATTCCACCCTTCTTTTGGATAGGGCTGAGTCTTAAACTAAAAGAATAATAAACTCTCCCCTACTTTCAAACTCCCTTTACCATCTATCTCTGTGATATAACTCTGGCACACTATCCCTTTTCAATTATTACTACAGCAGCAGATGCTCAAAATAACTAACTTCACACTCCACCACCATGAATTTATCTGAATATTGGAAATTCGGAGTTTGCTTTTTTTTTGTGTTGCCTCCTCATTTCCATTCACCTCTGTCCTGTGGAACTCTCCAGTTCATCTGTTGCATTTAATCTTTCTCTCTTTAAGAAGTCTCTAACAGATCTCACCTGAGATATTTCCTCTAAGCTTGGGCTTGGGTGTGGGTTTCCTTTTATTTTAAATTTCTCCTCCCTTCCTGAAAGGGGTCCTTCTAATGAGGAGACAAAGTGTTAAAAAAAAATAATTTTTAAATAATAATATAAGCTTGGAACACCTAAATTGCTTAACTATTCTTCTAAAGTGCAAAATAAAATTTAATAATAATAATAATAAATAATAACAAATAATAATAATATTAATAATAATAATAATAGATAATTATATATATATATATATATATATATATATTATATATATATATATATATATATATATATATATATATATATATATATATATATATATATATATATATATATATATATATATATATATATATATATATATATATATATATATATATATATCATAATAAAATGAGCAGCAGAAATATTTTTTTTTTTTCAAAAATTCTTTCAAAGGTTTGCTACTCTTAAATCCTTTGATTTCTTTTTAAAATATCAACCCCCCCCCTCCCCAAAATCTGGAGACCTCAGATTCCCCCTTTTTCTATTACCCCAAACCCTAAAGAAAAAAAATAATACGAAAACTTCAAAGAAATATCCGTATAAAATTAGTTCTTTCTCAAAACATGTAAAAATTTGGACTGGCGCGTATTCTGCCCTCCCCCTCCATCCTTTTATGAACTCCATTTGATATATATATATATATATATATATATATATATATATATATATATATATATATATATATATATATATATATATATATATATATATATATATATATATATATATATATATATATATATATATATATATATATATATATATATATATATATATATATATATATATATATTAGTGATGGAGCGATATCAAAATTTTAATCGATACCTATACCGAAAATTTTAAACCTCCCGATACTGAAATTGATCTGATATCTTTAGAATTTACCGATATCGATACACTGCAAAAAATTGTCCAAACGAATCGTTGGGAAAAGTGGCAAAAATGTCACAACAAATTTTTTTTCAGTTATTTTTTTTATTAGAAAATAAATCGGTGAAGCAACTTTCTTATGCTTAACAAATCTTTTCTCTATTGAAAATTTTACTGACATTTTTGCATCTTGTCCCAACAATTCGTTAGGACAATTTTTGTAGTATACCTTACTTTTTTTTTATTTATTATTTTTTACTGAATTTGTGAAGGTCTGAAACAAAATTGGCAAATCATCAATGACCACAAAATTGAAGTTTTCTGATATCCCCAATATTTAGTTATTTTGAAGTCACAGTTATTTTTTGCATACAAATAAGTAGTTTATCATCACAGTCCAAATCATGGTACGTGTTCTGACGCGATATAGACTTCTACACGTCTAGTCATGAAGTAGATTGAATACGGTCCGATGAGGCACACCGTGGATAAAGGCAAGAGATCTGAAGCTGAACCCGTCAATCCCTTGCAACGTCCTGGAGAAAAGCATCCACTTTCGAAGGTATACGAGCAACCTGGAGCCGTCCACTGTCTACTATCAGGGGCATCAGGTGTCCGCTTTCACGCACCCTTCGAAGGATAAAGGCGAAGGTCATGTGATGGGGTTACAAGATGCAAATTGTGATGGGCTTACACGATACAATCTTGCTGCCACAAAACCGTTGCCATTCGCAAGACCAAACGTAAATATTGTTACTGTTGACGATAGGGATAATGTACCATTGTTACTGATTCAATTCCGGTATTCTTTAATGAGTACACCTTATACTCTCTTGTTTCATTACTGTTACTAAAGGTTCTACAGTTCTGCAAAAGGTATTATCACGATTTTACAGCTGGTACTAAGTAGTTATCGGAACTACATAGGCTTACGTCGTTTACCGTACGTTCAGCACATCCATTTACCACATATATCTACAATGGTGGACATCCGTGTTATCTCGTTAGCCGTGCATTTCCCGACCTAGGTTCATTAAACATGATTTGCCCAACACTGCGCCTTTAAAAAGATCCCAGGGTTTGTTGTTATAATTAATAACTACCCTGTACATTACTAGTGATAGATCGAATGTCATTTTTTCCCATCTGCGGATGCGAATATAGAATTTTCGTCAAGTGCGGACGCGAATGTTCAATTTTCGAAAATGCGAATGCGGATGTTGAATTTTCGAAAGTGCGGATGCGGATGTTAATTTTGATGAGGATGCTTCGCGGATGCGGATGCCACCACTAATATATACCCACTCGATCTTACGTAAACGGGACTTTATTACTACTCAAATAATAATAATAATAATAAATATTTAAAAATGTGGCATAAACTTCAGTCAAGGAGCAGCTATCTTTCTACAGAAATATTAGTTTTCTTTTATGCGAGATTTCGATATCGGTACCGATTTGGCATGGGTTGTTTTACCGATGCTGATACTTAAAATAATTTTTAATATCGATACTCAATACCATAAACTTTACCAATACCGATACTTCGTCTCCATTCTTAATATATATATATATATATATATATATATATATATATATATATATATATATATATATATATATATATATATATATATATATATATATATATATATATATATATATATATATATATATATTATGGATATAAACATGTTTGCTTGGAAAATATCGCAGTAAATAGAATCAGAGGAACTTCTTCAATTAAAAGGAAATTGAAAGAGGGAAGATTAGCACTGGTGTGTGTGTGTGTGATATATATATATATATATATATATATATATATATATATATATATATATATATATATATATATATATATATATATATATATATATATATATATATATATATATATATATATATATATATATATATATATATATATATATATATATATATTATATATATAATATATATATATATATATATATATATATATATATATATATATATATATATATATATATATATATATATATATATATATATATATATATATATATATATATATATATATATATATAATATATTTTTTTTTTTTTTTTTTTTTTTTTTTTAGAAATTTTAAATAAAAATAAATAAAATAAAATAATAATAATAATAAATAATAATAATAATAATAATAATAATAATAATAATAATAATAATAATAATAACAACAATAACAATAATAATAAAAAATAAATTAAGAAATTCATTCTAATTTTTTTCACTCACATAATATATATATATATATATATATATATATATATATATATATATATATATATATATATATATATATATATATATAATATATATATATATATTATATAATATATATATATATATATATATATATATATATATATATATATATATATATAAATATGAGTGTACGTGAATGTGCGTGTGTTTGTACCATTTACAGTGGCATAACGATAGAGTAATTGACTCATGTGTTTGAGGTGTCGGTTCGAGCTCACATGCGGATCTTAGGTGGAAACTACCTAGAATAGTTAATAGTTCCCCTCCTCGAATGGGGCAATGCCTGTCAGATATGAAAAAAAATGTAACAAATATTTGTAAACTAAATGTAAGAGTGTAACGAAAGAAACAACAACAAAAAGTATTACTAACTACTACTACTACTAATAATAATAACCGCAAAAAGAAATTTTATGCTATTTCATACGTGAAACGAAGTATAAAAAAATGAATTTTGACAAAGTCAAATTGACAAATTCAGAAAAAAAATAATGTTTTTTTTTCTTTTTTGTTGTTTTTGTTTTTCATTCCATATAAGAAATGACGTTTCTGTCGAACCAATTATAACATTCATTTTTCTTTTGCCTTAGCAATGTAACAATTCCACGCACACAAACATATACACATGCACTCACACACACAGAGACACAAACACATATATATATATATATATATATATATATATATATATATATATATATATATATATATATATATATATATATATATATATATATATATATATATATATATATATATATATATATATATATACAAGGTGATTCGGGGAAACGGGGAAATTTTAAAGTTTGTGCTGGAAACTGAGCGATTGTTAGGAACGTGAGCAAAGAGCTTTTTGCCATCAAAGTTTTTCATAAAAATAATGACAGTGTAGAGAATCTTACCGTCATTTTAAAGTAGACGCCACGATCGTGTTCCGTCAGCACATGCAATTAACAGATGGACAGGTGATTTTTAGGAAACGGGTTCAGCAATGAAAAAGAAACCTACAGAAAATGTGTGAACCGTTCGTATCCCAGAGAATATCGAGACTGTTAGAGCTGCTGTCATAAAAAAGCCCACATCGTTCAATTCACCGTCACAGAGTGTCTTCTACAGTTGCATAAGTTCGTTCAAGTGTTCGAAGACTATTGGTATAGGGCTTATATTAGCACCCGTACAATTTGCTGATCGTCCAAGAACTGAAACCCAACGATCAATTAATGAGACAACAATTCTGTGAACGAATGATTGTGAAGAAAAAAAAAAAGAGGACAATGAATTTGTTAACAAACCGTGGATGTCAGACCAAATTCACTTCCACCTTAATGAAATTGTTAATAAAAAAAAATTCTTAATTAGTCAAACAAAAATTCTACTCCAGAGCTCGTTAGACAGAAACAAAGTTGTTATGTGCTATGTGGTGTGCTGTGTTATCGTATAGTGTAACAGGCCCTTGTTTTTTGAGTACGAGGATGGCATTTCAACTACAGTTACGTTGGTTCGGTACGTAATAATGCTTGAAATCTTTGTTGGTCAAAAACTACAGTCATTTCCCCAACTTTTTGACAACCTTGATTTTAACAAGACGGATCTATGTCATACACATCACGAATATCAATAGTTGTTGTACGCCAGTTGTCTCGCAACCATTTAATTTCGAGAAACGGTGACATTCCATGGCCTGCCAGGTCTCATGATTAATCATCGTACGATTTCCTCTAGTACGGCTACCTTAAAAGCTATGACGGAAGAACTAAATGCCAAGATCTGAAAAACAATTACCGAAGTTTCTGTACAAATGTTACGCTGAACAATGCAAAATTTCACTAAGAGACTAAAGGAATGTCTGCGCAGATTTGGAGTTCACAGCAAGATGCGATTTTCAAGAAAAAAAAAATTTTTTTGAGCATGTATTGATATGTGCCATTAATAAATTTATTTATGGTAATTTTTTCGTAACATTTTTTAGTTTTCCAAAATTCCTGTTCCCTTGAATCCCCTTACACAAATGTCATGTCACTTTGCTTCTCCCAAACTGTATTCAGACTTGCCAAGAATCGACGGGGTTTGCTCTCCGAGACACAACCATATTGTCACTTTACAAAATGAAAAACATCAAAAAATGCATGGTAGCGAAAGTGAAAGCTTAAAAAATGAATAGTATATGACTTAATAAAATTCAAGAGTTGTTTCATACGGTCGCAAGGAGACTCCCCGAAACTCATATATATATATAAATATATATATATATATATATATATATATATATATATATATATATATATATATATATATATATATATATATATATATATATATATATATATATATATATATATATATATATATATATATAAGGTGTTCCAGGGTCAAGATTTCTTAAATATTTTGAAAACTGTTAAAGCGAAGTGTCCCATGAACCATGTCCCACGAATTTTGCCGTTTTATTTAAAAAAAAAAATTCAATAAATTCATATTTAAAAATAATAGTTTATTGATACATTGATTTCCAGCTTTATTGATATATTGATCGAAGAGGTTTGATATATTCTGAGCCCCCACCAGCCAAAATTTATGCAAATTTCGAGGAGGTATATATATATATATATATATATATATATATATATATATATATATATATATATATATATATATATATATATATATATATATATATATATATATATATATATATATATATATATATATATATATATATATATATATATATATATATATATATATATATATATATATATATATATATATCCTCGGAGACAGAATATGTAAAGTTCAAAACATTTATTTCTTTAAGGAGAAAAATTTAAGAATGTTTAAATTGAGAATTAAAAAAAAAAAATAAAAAAATAAAAAAAAAATAAAATAAAATTTTTGACTTGGCAACAAATGTTATTAACTATGCTAAAAGTATTATGTTCTTTTTACATTTATATTTTATTATATTTTATATTTTAATATTTAAGAAATTTGCTCAGACATATTTACTTAAATTTTGAATTTAAAATCTCTGCTTCTCATTGTATATATATATATATATATATATATATATATATATATATATATATTATATATATATATATATATATATATATAATATATTATATATATATATATATATATATATATATATATATATATATATATATATATATATATATATATATTAGTGATGGATCGGATGTCATATTTTCCAATTTGAGGATGCGGATGCGGATGCGGATGTTGAATTTTGGAGAAGTGCGGATGCGGATGCGGATGTGTGAATTTTCGAAAGTGCGGATGCGGATGCGGATGCGGATTTTGAATTTTCGAAAAGTTCGGATGCGGATGCGGATGTTAATTTTGATGAGGATGCGGATGCGGATGATTAATTTTGATGAGGATGCGGATGCGGATGTTATATATATATATATATATATATATATATATATATATATATATATATATATATATATATATATATATATATATATATATATATATATATATATATATATATATATATATATATATATTTTTTTTTTTTTTTTTTTATTTATCACTATCACCTTTCCCACTTTCGTGAGGTGGTGCCCGCCACAATTCCCTTACAAACATAACTATTCTTACCTTTCAACGCTTTCACCACCTCCCTCCATCTCTGTCTCCACAAATCTTCTACTCGTCTAAACTCCATCCATCCATCCATCTCCACTTCGGCCTTCCCCTCCCCCTACCCTTCCCTTATCTACATCGGATCTACGTACCTTTCCAACCATTCTGTTCTCTTTCATTCTTCACATATGTCCAAACCATTTTAGCACATCCTCCTCCTCTCTATCAATTACACCCTTCTTCCATTTACACATCTCCCTTATTCTTTCATTTCTAATCCTATCAATCCTTCTCAATTTATATATCGCTCTCAAATCTTTCATCTCAAAGACATTGAAACTTTTTCTCGACCGAGCACTTATCGTCTATGTTTCACACACATACAATACAATACAGAAGGTGAACACATACATTCAAACATTCTTATCTTTATTTCTTTCGAAATTTTTCCTTTCTTCCATACTTTTCTTAGGCCCCCCAATACTTTCATTCCTTCTACCACTCTGTTCTTTATTCCTTTTTCCGTCCCACCCTTACCTTCCACCCAACATTACTATAGATATTTGAATTCATTCACCTCCTCAAGTTTCCATTCTCACACTTCTACAAACCAATTCCTCCCTCCACATTTCCTCATCCCCACCTCCAATCCTCATAACTTTATTCTTCGCTGGATTGAATTTCAATCTCGTGTTTGCACATTTCCCTTCAAACTCTCTCACAAGTATTCTCATCTTTTCTCCAGATTCTGCCACCAACACATGCCGCATCATCTGCAAAAAAGTAAAACATTCACTTCACATTCACCCTCCATATTTCTCAAGGTAAAACTCTTCTCTTCTCTCTCCATTTTTCTAAGTAAACCATTCATCAATAGATTAAATAACATGGAGATATTACAAACCCCTGTCTCAATCCCACTCCTATGCTAAACCAATCCGATAGTTCTCTCTTTACCCTGACTCTTGATCTACAATTCGCATATATATATATATATATATATATATATATATATATATATATATATATATATATATATATATATATATATATATATATATTATATATATATATATATATATATATATATATATATATATATATATATATATATATATATATATATATATTAGTGATGGATCGGATGTCATATTTTCCAATTTTGCGGATGCGGATGTTGAATTTTGGAGAAGTGCGGATGCGGATGCGGATTTTGAATTTTTGAAAGTGCGGATGCGGATGTTGAATTTCCGAAAGTGCGGATGCGGATGCGGATGTTGAATTTTCGAAAATGCGGATGGATTTTTATGCGGATGTTCCGCATCCGCGCATGCGGATGCCATCACTATATATATATATATATATATTATATATATATATATATATATATATATATATATATATATATATATATATATATATATATATATATATATATATATATATATATATATATATATATATATATAATATATATATATATTAATATATATATATATATATATATATATATATATATATATATATATATATATATATATATATATATATATATATATAATATAATAAAATATGTAAAAATTACACTATTTAGTAAATTAAAATAAGAATTTAAAGTAAATAGTGAATACAAAATACTTGAAAATAAATATAATTTTTTCAAAGCTTTTTTTTTAAAATTGTGCAAACCTTTTTTATTCTTTCTTACCAAATGTAAATATTAAAAGCATAATTCTAGTTGTTGTTGCATTTCACAAAGCATTGAGTTTTTCAAAATTTTTGTTAACCAATCAATATTTGTCAGGGCGTGAGACTTTCCCCTGAACAAGATTCTTTTAACATTAGCAGAAATACTTTAGTAGTTAAATATTTCTGTGACAGCTTTACCGTAATTTTTCTGATATATCTGTACATCCTTTTCTTCAGAAATATAAAGTTGACTGATATATTTCTGTATTTCAATTTAGTAGTCAAATATTTCTGTGATACCTTTAATATAATTTTACAAATATATCTGTACATCCTTTTCTGCAGAAATATAAGGTTGATTGATATATTTCTGTATTTCAATATTAATGTGCTCCTGTATCTGGTATGTGAATTGTTGAGTTTTGAATTGAGGAAGTTATAAAGCTGAACAATTTACTTTTTGGTGGAGGGTTTCCTGAACTTCTTCCCGGTAAATCGTCTGATAACGCAATTAACTATATTAGAAGCTTTTTGAAGCTTTGAACTGTGATGTTATTAAAATTGAAGCCCTTCTGTTACACTATCCCTTTTCAGGGCACCAGTTAAGCTAAACCCAGGATCTGTTACACTTGTGTATTGATAATTTTATTTTATTTTATTCCAACTGAAGAAGCTTTTGTGTGAATTTTTTAGTCTGAAAAACAGTACACAATTATATTTTGAACGCATCAGCTTGAGATGATACTAAATTTTTTGAACATTAGAGATATTTAAGGATGATGAAACAGAATACTGCCGCGGAGAACAGTAAGTTGCATCCTCAAATGATTCAAAAATTTCTTGCTTATCTGTAAGTATATTTCAGCTATGTGTTCCATCTGTGATATGAATCTAATATTTCTGAAAAGGCATATCTTTTCAGCTCCCTTTTTTTCCATCTACCCCCATCCTGAACGATTCTTTCATCTCTCCTCACAATTCAACTCTCAGGTGTCCCATGTCTAGCCTCAGATCTGTGATCTAAGGCTAGACATGCTAAGATGGTATTCCTCTCCGTTTTCTTCAATTCTGGAAGTACACATTTGTTGAGTCGATCCCAAAGTAGGGTAACCACTCTGAACCTTTCAACTACAGTCCTATAGCTTTCACTTGTGTTTTCTAAAATCTATTTTGCACACATACACACACACAAAAAAAACGATTTAAAAAACGTTTTTTGCAATTATATATATATATATATATATATATATATATATATATATATATATATATATATATATATATATATATATATATATATATATATATATATATATATATATATATATATATATATATATATATATATATATATATATATTTGTGAAATTTCTACGTAAAGGTTGTTGAATTCTTACTGTATATAAAACCACTTATTTCATGCTCAAAACATAATGAAGCCATTTAAGAAGACTCCGAATTCTCTAGTCGATAGAAGCAGAAGAAAACTCGTCTTTACAGAAAAAAAAAGTCATCAAACACCAAACCAAGCGCCAAGACTGCCATGTTTAAGAAGAGATTCTTGAATATCATTCAACAGCTGAGGAAAACCATGTAATAACATTGGTTCATTAGTGGAAACTTCACTTATGAACCACTAAGATGAACAAAGCCAAAAAAAAGGGACGAAACAAATGAGTCTCCCCTTTTAAACGTTTTCTAATGCAAAGAAAAAGAAAAGAAAACGTGACACAGAGAATGGAAAAAGAGTAACTCATTTATTTCTTGCATTTTAATAAATTTATCAAAGTTGAGATTTTATTACTTCACCTATTATTCTACTATAATCTTTCCTAACTGTTATTAAGAGTATTTTAAAACTTAGTTCTAGCAATTGAGAACTTTAAGTTCTCACATTAAAACAAAACAGGGAAAAAGAATCAAAATTCTAACATTTGAGGTGTTTGCATTCTTAAAGAAATAAATAGTTATAAATTTTCAGTCATATAGTAATTGAAGAGACATCCATGCAGTACCGGACTACATCCACAGTCGTTATAAATCAAGATTCTAAGCATCATATACAAAAGCGCAAGGGAGAGTATATGTATCTAAGAATCAATGTATTTAACATTCATAGTTAAAAGTTACCCATAGATTAACTTTCCATTCACCTTATAATAATTAAGTGGAACAAATTGGAAGCTTCTAGCTAATAAATTACAAATCTAAAAAATAAAAATAAAAATAAAAATAAAAATAAAAAAAAAATAAAAAAATTACAGTATATTATGATTTTTTCTTTCAATAATATAGTGCTTTATTATCTACTAGAAAATTTATTTCCATCTGAATATGGCTGACGAGTCGGCAATATTTTTTGTTGTTGTTTTCAACTCTGACTGACGTTGCATTATTTTAAAATTGGAGCTCCGGCTTCAGTTCTAACTCTGAAGTATAAATATATTTTATAAGAATAATGTTATTTTATTTTAATTTTTTTTTTTTTTTTGTTAGGATCCGGCCCCATTTCCATACATAAATTTCTTCGCTCCGGCTCCACAATCTTAATTTTGTCTGAGCAAAGACTGAGTTTTAGAACGCAATCGTTACTTTAATAAAATATGCAAATGATAGAAATTAAATAGCAATTTAAAATCATCATACGTTTTTCTCCACCAGCAATTTTAAATATCAAAGTAATATTGCAATTTAACAAACACTAAAGTACAGAGAGAGAGAGAGAGAGAGAGAGAGAGAGAGAGAGAGAGAGAGAGAGAGAGAGAGAGAGAGAGAGAGAGAGAGAGAGAGAGAGAGAGAGAGAGAGAGAGAGAGAGAGAGAGAGAGAGAGAGAGAGAGAGAGAGAGAGAGAGAGAGAGAGAGAGAGAGAGAGAGAGAGAGAGAGAGAGAGAGAGAGAGAGAGAGAGAGAGAGAGAGAGAGAGAGAGACTGTATATATCAGTTAATTACAATTATACAATACCGCAAAAACTTGATTTGTTAAAAATTTGATTTTCCTAGCAAAAACTACTTTTAACTATCTCTTTTAAGTTAGGTTAGGTTTGGTTAGTTTAAGTTCGTTAAAGGAATAAGTAAATACTAGTTTTTATATATATATATATATATATATATATATATATATATATATATATATATATATATATATATATATATATATATATATATATATATATATATATATATATATATATATATATATATATATATATATATATATATATATATATATATATAAGACCTCTCACCATATTGGCCAAAATTACCTCGCCTTTAAATAAATGACCTTTCAGAATAGGTAAATATTGCATTTATAAAATACTTTCAAGCTTGGAGTTAAAGGCCCAGAATAGGTTCACATATTTCATACTCGGAGGGAGAACGAAAAGGCTCGTATTAACAAATATGTGTGCAAAAAAAAAAGAATATATATATATATATATATATATATAATATATATATATATATATATATATATATATATATATATATATATATATATATATATATATATATATATATATATATATATATATATATATATATATATTTATATCAAATATATATATATAGGGACCGACCGGGGCTGGAATTTTGCTGGGGTCGGGGATGGGGCCTACCAAATTTGGCAGGTTTTGCATAAAATTTGTAAAGAAGTCAAAAGCACTGAAATATTAGCTTAAAAAAAATTAGATATAAATTTAATTGAGATTTATTTAATTGTAAGGAAGGAATAGAATAGGCAACATTCACTTAATTACACTAATGATTATATGCATTTTCTAAGAAAAATTTTCAGAAAATTACAGATTTTGTATAATAAAAGTTTTAAAAAAGTACAAAAATTTTTGATTTTTTTTCCTGATTCACAATAGTGATTCAGCAGGTAAGACTCTAAGGTTAAGTTTGAAAAAATCCTGACAGTCAATTTAGTCTTTAGACTTTTACATTTGCGCTTTAAAAAGTAAATCCTCATTTGCTCTAAAATGAAAGTTTGTTTTTACTATTACTGTTGTTTAACTGCCTTTTTCTTACTTCACCTTTTCCTGGTTTCATATTTATTTTTTATTACTACTTTGTGTTCAATTTCATCTTTCTTGATAACTATACTACAAAAACTGTCCTAATGAAACGTTGGGACAAGTGGCAAAAATGTCAGTAAAATTTTCGAGAGAAAAGACATGTTAAGCATAATAAAGTCGCTTCACCGATTTATTTTTTAATAAGTAACTGAAAAAAATTTGTTGTGACATTTTTGACACTTGTCCCAACGGTTCGTTAGGTCAATTTTTGCAGTGATATAGATGCCACTTTTGGACGTATTTTTATATAAGAAAAAAACAAACATTTTTATATTTAATTAAATGCAAGAATTCGCTATACACTTTTTCATATAAATAAAATTTCTTTTAAATATTAAATATTTTTAAATATTAAATATTTTTAAATATTAAATATTAAAGAAACATTTTTTAGATACCAACATTACAAAAAAAAAATTGAAATTGAATTTTGTTTGTAATTTTAACTTATATTTTTAATAATAATAATAATAATAATAATAATAATAATAATAATAATAATAATAATAATAATAATAATAATAATAAAAATAATAATAATAAAAATGATAATAATAATAATAATAATTAATTTTTATCCCAAATAATAATTGAAGTTAGAATTACAAACTCCTTTCAATTTCCTTCCAGAGTTAATAAATGAACGCTATAAAAACAGAGTTGTTTATTTACTCAGACTTGATTGATTGATTGATTTGAAGTTGATTGACTTCGAAATTGATTTCTATCATAATAGGAAGTGAATTTATTTGATTGTAAGAAAAGAGAAGATCACAATTAAAAGGAAAATTACCACACACACACACGCCCTCCCACCCGCCGCACACACACACACACACACACACATATATATATATATATATATATATATATATATATATATATATATATATATATATATATATATATATATATATATATATATATATATATATATATATATATATATATATATATATATATATATATATAAATTAATAAAATAAAAAGTAAATTTTAGAACGAGAAGTAATAAATTATTCCAATCATTGATACTGTATTTTTCACTTGCTAATTTTTCATAGTTGGGAGTACAAGAGGATAATCCCAATCTTAAATAAGATTTTGATGGCAGATACACTGCAAAAATTGTCCTAACGAATCGTTGGGACAAGTGGTAAAAATGTTGCAAACAAATTTAAAAAAAAAAAAAATTTTTTAAAAATAAAATAAATCGGTGAAGCGACTTTCATATGCTTGACATGTCTTTTCTCTATTGAAAATTTTCCTGTGACATTTTTTTGTTGCCACTTGTCCCAACGATTCGTTAGGACAATTTTTGCAGTGTATCTGCCATCAAAATCTTATTTAAGATTGGGATTATCCTCTTGTACTCCCAACTATGAAAAATTAGCAAGTGAAAAATACAGTATCAATGATTGGAATAATTTATTACTTCTCGTTCTAAATTTACTTTTTATTTTATTAATTATATATATATATATATATATATATATATATATATATATATATATATATATATATATATATATATATATATATATATATATATATATATATATATATAGGTGGGAATAGTTCAGAAGCCAACAAAAATTTCTACCAGAGTTAGGGAAAAAAAAACCCGGAATCTGGTCAAGTTAAAGGCCGACATATCCTGATACACGGCGTTTGAAGGTGTATAAGTCATAGGAAATTGAAAAAATAGTTAAAGGGGGTGTGTTCCAGACTTTACCAGTAGAGTACATGTAAGATTGAGCATAGCAGTTAAGTCTAAGGTCAGAGAGTTGGACAGAAAAAAAATATGAGACTGTGAAAGAAAAGAGTGAAAAATGCAAGAAAAGGCGAGAGGAAGAAGACCTAGAAAGATTATTGCATTTACGAAGGTGAAATGAGTTTTTGGTGTTTGAAGACGACGGTAATCCCCGAAGGAAGCATCCCTGCGGCGGATAGCACTAGAATAAGCAGAGTTCAACCAAAGTTTGTTAGGTTTAGTCGAAGGGAAAGAATACTAAATGTACGGCTCTTTGGCCAGAGAGAATCATCTCGGTTACACGCTCAGCACTTTCCAAGGGACCCTTCCCAAGGAGACAGTAATCATTCCATGGGAAATCAGAAAAGTACAACAGCAAATCAGACCAGTTAGTGGCACCGAAGTGCCAGAAACGTCTCCTAGCCGAAGGCGGGGCCATTCTTGCGGAAGACTTGAAGAGACAGGACAAGATACAGAGATAAGAAGGTGATCGGATGAACCCAGAGGAGGAAAGAGTTTAACAGTGTAAGGAGAAGGATAAGAAGTTAGGAAAAGATAAAATATGTTGGGTTCATATATATATATATATATATATATATATATATATATATATATATATATATATATATATATATATATATATATATATATATATATATATATATATATATATATATATATATATATATATATATATATATATATATATATATATATATATATATATATATATATATATATATATATATATATATATATATATATATATATATATATATATATATAATATATATATATATATATATATATATATATATATATATATATATATATATATATATATATATATATATATATATATATATATATATATATATATATATAAATATATATATATATATATATATTCTGCTAAGAACATCTGAAAGTGTGTGTACCGTTGTGCAACATGATAATCCCAAGAGCTTATTTATTCAATTATTTTAATCTACCTCTATTTACACCTTCAGGATTCCATAAGTGACGCGTTGGTGACACGCACGACAACCGCTTGTTTCGAGAAGGGTTCGAACACTTAATTAATTAATTACCTGAAAACCAACGTCAAAGATTGAAATTTGAAAAGCGGCGTCGTTCGCTCAAAATTAGGTTGCCACACAAACAAATAAACGCAGAGCAAAACAAGTAGAGAAAAGGGGGGGGGGGAATAGAAGGTGGAAGAGGAGGTACTGGAAGAAAAGGAGGATGAGGAGGGGGGAAGAGAATGCAAAGGAAATGAGCAATGGAGTAGGAACTAAAGGAAGAAAAGGAGGAGGACAGGGGAAGGCAGAAAGCAAAAGTAGAAGAACAGAAGGAGGAAAGGGGAGGAGGAAGGGGGAGGAGAAAGCAGAGGTAAGTAGAGAAAGGTAACATAGGATGAAGTAGATTAAGAATAGAAGGAGAAAGGGGAAGAAAATAGAAAAAGAAAAGAATTAGGAGGAGATGGAGGAGAAAACAGAAAGAAAACGAAAAGAAAGAGAAGAAAAAAAAAGATAAAATACGCTGCGAAAAGATAACTCGACTCTCAAACCAAACAAGTGGCAAAAAATATCACAACAAATTTTATCAATTATTTTCTTACTAGAAAAATAAATTTGGTGAAGCTCTTTTCTTACAATTAATATGTCTTTTCTGCTTTGAAAATTTCGCTGCAATATTATTAGAATTTTGTTGAGACATTCCTTGGGACAATTTTTGCTGCATATAGAGCAAGAATTTAAGGAGATGAAGGAGGAAGCAGTGGAAGAAAATAATGTAGAAAATAAGGGGAAGATGAAGGAGAAAGCATAGGAAGAAAAGAATGAGAATGAAATGAGGAATAGATGGAGGAAAAATTATAAGATGACAATGAGGAAGAGATGTACACTGAAACATAAGTAGCATAGGGTATTTGAATGAAAATTAGCAAGAGATGGAGAATGAATCATATAAAGGAAAGGATGAGGAAGAAAGGGAGAAGGATGAGGAAAACAAGGAGAAAGATGAGGAAGGTAGGAAGAAAAGAAGGTTGAGGAAGAAAAGGAGAAGAATGAGGAAGAAAGGAAGAAGGCTGAGGAAGAAAAGGAGAAAGATGAAGAAGAAAAAGAGAAGAATGAAGAAGAAAGGGAGAAGGGTGAGGATGAAGGGAGAAGGATGAGGAAGAAAAGGAGAAGGATGAAGAAGAAAAAGAGAAGGATGAAGAAGAAAGGGAGAAGGGTGAGGAGGAAAGGAAAAGGATGAGGAAGAAAAAGAGAGGGATGAGGAAGGGAGAAGGATGAGAAAGAAAAGGAAGTAAAGAAAGAAGAAAGTTGAGGAAGAAACGGAGAAGGGTGAGGAAGAAAGGAAGGGTGAGGAAGAAAGGAAAGGATGAGGAAGAAAAGGAGAAGGATGAGGAAGAAAAGAAGGTTGAGGAAGAGAAGGAGAAAGATGAGGAAGAAAGGAAGAAGGGTGAGGAAGAAACGAAGAAGAATGAGGAAGAAAAGGAGAAAGATGAAGAAGAAAGGAAGAAAAGGAAAAATATGAGGAAGAAAAGAAGGATGAGGATGAAAAGGATAACGATGAGGAAGAAAGGAAGAAGGGTGAAAAAGGAGAAGGATGAAGGAGGAAAAGGGGAAAACAAAAAAAATGATGAAAAAATGAAGCAGAGAGAATAAGAAAACAAGGAAGGAAGAAATAATTACAAAATGGAGATTTGTCACTTCAATAATTGATTATTATTATTATTATTATTATTATTATTATTATTATTATTATTATTATTATTATTATTATTATTATTTATTATTATTATTATTTATTATTATTTTTTTATTATTTTTTTTTATTATTATTTTTATTTTTATATTAATAATAATATATTATTATATATATATATATTATATATATATATATATATATATATATATATATATATATATATATATATATATATATATATATATATATATATATATATATATATATATATATATATATATATATATATATATATATATATATATATATATATATATATATATATAAGCCATTAATAATTTTATATTGCATATATCCAGTACGGGAGACAAATGAGTATTTAGAAAATAATTAATTTATTATATATATATATATATATATATATATATATATATATATATATATATATATATATATATATATATATATATATATATATATATATATATATATATATATATATATATATATATATATATATATATTAGTCAATAAAGTATCCTAACTGTTTTACTTAGGGATGGAACGGATAGCAAATTTGCAGGATATCCGGCTAACATTACCGGATATTAATTTAAATTAACATCGATGTTTACAGTTAACTTGGACAGATGAAAGATAACATCGTCACAATGAAATTCCACTAATTACATATATAAAATTAGGCGACAGGCCCAGCAAGCCGGCTACTTAAAAAGACACAACGCTCAAGAAACCAATCAAAGAGATTTTGGAGAAGTAGCACCCGACAGGCGCCAGCCTACCGGTTTGGACGGTGATGATGATGACATATAGGTTCGTAAGTAGCTTGTTTACGTGATATCCAGAGGACAATTTGGGAATGAAACAAACTCCATACACCAAAGTATATTACACAGCAGATAACTTAGGGAAGGGGATGCCATTACAGGTGATCAGAATGTAAGCCCCCCAGGCTTGGATACGTAACTCTCACCGGTGGACCATACTAGCCTGCAACTGCCGGAGGTCCATAGTGTTCCTAATACTTGTTGCGCTTTCATCGACACTCTGCAGTAAATGTCTGTTGGTAATTTAATAATGTAGAAAAAGCTAAGACATATGGTATATCTTTATAATTTTAAAATTTTAGTTCTTATAATTAAGAATTTAATTTTTAACGGATATCCGGCCGGATAGGCCAAAAATCAACCGGATATCCGGTCGATCCCTAGTTTTAATTTCTTTAAAATAACTGAAACAATTAATTACCTTATATAAAAAAGATAGCGATAATGCAGGCAATTTCGTTTATTAATCAAAAAAATTATCTCAAATATTGCCATAAATAACAAAACTTTCAAGTATTTGCGACTAAATTGCTCTTTTATCAGGTCATATACACGAATTTTTCTTCTTCTCTACATCCACCCTGTTAGGTAGGACCTGTCAGACGTTGATCCTCCAGAAACACCGCCAGGTATTCCAATCTTCGAACAGCGCCGTCTCCTCCACAAACTCCATCGTTTCCCCCCTTGAGAAAATCGCCTGCTCCACAGCATCCCTCCATCTTTTTCTCGATCTTTCCACTGGTCTCCAATTAAGCAATCTTCTTGGGATCTCTAGTTTTCCATTATCCGTACATGTCCTACCATCTCGGTTGATTTCTCTCTATGCACTCAATTATTGGGCGTATTAACAACTCTTCTCCTATTAGTCCACTCTTGAATCTATCCCTTAACGTTGCTCCTCTTATCAATCTTAACACTCGCATCTTCGCAGCTTCCATTCTACTCTTCTGTCAAACCTAGTATTCAATCATAAACCTTTCAGCCACAGTTCAACACTTAACCACTGTACCACACCAATTTACTTTCATAATATGTTGTATGAATTAATTCACTTTTCTTCAGATGCTTTTATAACTAGTGACAAAAAAACGTAACGAAATAATTTTCAATACAGAAAAGACATGCTGTACGAAAGAAAGTAACTTCATCGATTTATTTTGTAATATGAAATTTTTTTTTTTTTTTTTAAAGATATCTGTGCCATTTGTCTTATAAAGATTCGTCAGGACAGATGTTTTGCAGATGTTTTATTATTATTGACGTTTTATTATAAAATATTCCTTAACAATCTCTTTTGCTACATTATATATTAATTTAAATCTTATTAAATACTTTGGAAATCGTGGGTTATCTATCTCTTGTAAACTTAAAAAGAAAATGAGACTCATATATATTAATATAGGTAATTCCAAAATATAGATATGTGTGATGAATATGAATAGCAGTTTTTATAAATTGCTACTACCAAGACCATCTAAACTTGAAGGCCTTACTACTACCCAAATTCAACAAATAAACCAAGAAAAGCGGTAATGACGTCATCCAATTTTCTACGTTCCCCGAAGAGAGTTGCAAGATTTAAATCAACTGATCAATCACAGAATTTGGGAGTGTTCCACGATCAAGATTTTTAAAGAATATTTTATCTGCAGCTGGCTTAAGCCTAACGTCAAGATTGATTTCGTGGAACACACCCTGAATTTGCTTGAAATGTGGACGCCATCGAAACTCAAAAAGTACCGTTATCCAGATTTTAAGAGCATTATATTTTATTATTTTATATATTTTATTTTGGTAATAATTATATAAAATAATATATATTTATATATATATATATATATATATATATATATATAGAGAGAGAGAGAGAGAGAGAGAGAGAGAGAGAGAGAAGAGAGAGAGAGAGTTCAATTGTTGATCACGTGTACGCCATCAAAACTCAAAAAGTACCGTTATCCAGATTTTAAGATCATTGTATTTTATTATTTTATATATTACCAAAGTAAAATATATAAAGTAATGAAATACAATGCTCTTAAAATCTGGATAACGGTACTTTTTGAGTTTTGATGGCGTACACGCGATCAACAATTTTACTTTAGTAATTGTTGATTAAAGACTACTCTGTAAGCTCAAACAATCTTTATTGCTTGAGCCTTTACCTCTATTTACGTTTCTTCATCCCAACACTTCTCTTTCACACTTTCTTCATCACTTACCTGAAAAAGACAAGATAATTTAATCACACACATATATATATATATATATATATATATATATATATATATATATATATATATATATATATATATATATATATATATATATATATATATATATATATATATATATATATATATATATATATATATATATATATATATCAGTGATGGACGAATCCGGTAACTTTCAAATCAAATCCGAATCCGAATCCGGAACTTTCGAACTCCAAATTCGAATCCACTTGGTTGAATATTTCAAATCCAAGTAATTTTGAATTCCACGAATTATTATATATATATATATATATATATATATATATATATATATATATATATATATATATATATATATATATATATATATATATATATATATATATATATATATATATATATATATCCTCTGGTGGGCAAAAGCCAGAGGCCTACCAATTACCACCAGTGTTAGGAAATTCTCCGGACAGATCAAATTGAAAGTTAACATAATCTGATACACGGCGTTTGAAAGTGTGCATGGCAAAGAAAGTTGGAAAAAATATATAAAGGGAATGAGTTTTCAGACTTTACAGCGTAATACAAGTAAGACTGAGCATAGATGTGCCTGGTGTGCAGTTAGAGAGCTGGAAAGCGGAAAGATGAGTGTGTTTAGAAAGTCGCATCGCACGATACCTTCTCACTGAAGTAGGTATGCAGCTAGAGAGTTCAAAAGAGTATTGTCCTTTATAATTGCAATTAGATTGAGGTTGACGTAACAGCAGAAAAAAAAACATTGAGAATGTTCGCTAGAACTAATATTCCACCATTTCAAAAAGAACCTGTATGAGTGAAACCCCCCCCCCCCCAGATGCGTGAAAAATGCTCCAAAAAGGGACGAACAACCTCTCCATAAAGAATAAGTAAGCAGCTTGAGCGTATTTAAAAACTTCAAAGCTACCTCAGAATATCCATCCTCTTAGAATCTTGTTTAGAAACAGAAAAAATGCGATCCTTCTAAGAAAGATCACGAGAAAAAGACACTCTTAAGAATGTTATGGACAGATGAAGGTTGGAGTTCTGTGTTTTCGAAGATGTTATACTTGTGTGGAAAATTATGTTGAGTAGAAAGATGGAGGAACTGAGTTTTTGAGGCACTGAAAACAACTATGTTTTCTCTGACGCAATAAGAAATTTAAGAACGATCAAAAGTTAGTTGCTCCAGGGCTACACTCTTAGCGATAATTAATGACTATTGGGTAGCGCGAACTTTAAAATGAAAGTAGTAATGGAGAGTAGAGCCATCGGCATAGGAGCGGATTAATAATGAAGTAATACAGAGAAATTAATAATGAAAAGCAGAAAAAGAGTTGGGAATAGAACAGAAATCAGAGGAACATCACGATTAACAACTTTAATGGAATAAAGGTGACCGTTTACTATTGCAACTGTAGAACGATCGGAGGGGCTATCAGAGAGAAGGCCACAGAGAAAAGGATAAATTCTGAAGGAGGAAATTTAGAAATCAAAATTTTGTGCCAGACTCTACCGAAGGCTTTTTGATATCTAGCTCAACAGCAAAAGATTCACCGAAATACCACAAGGATAAACAGTTAAATAGGAGAGAAAGATGACCAGTATTCATTACGAAATACGGCACTCCATTATTACACCTCTAGAAATAAATTTAATTGATATTTTTTATTTGAATTCAACATTAATTAAAGTAAATAAAAGAACTGGGAAAAACAAGCCTGGAGTTTGAAATACTCATTCAAAATTCATGTGAAAGCATGACACTCCTTGTGCTGCGGGGGCACCGCAAAGGCGGTTGAATGTGAGAGCGAAATTATCTCGAACACCTGCCATTCTGGGATCTATAGAAAAGAGATAGTACCCCAACGTCATCTCGCACAGATAGAGGGTCAAGGGAGTTTGAATGCAACCGACAGTTTATTAGTCTTAAACTCAATCCCGTCCAAAAGTGCCGGAGCCCCTCCCCCCCACATCTAAGAAATAATGATAGAGTACTCCATAGAATAGTGGATAAGACCCTTAGATAATTGGAGTAACCTCGGAAAAAAAAATTATCGCAATTTGAATAGAACTCCTAACTTCTTTGAAACAGCTCTAGTAGCCTTTGTGATATGAGATTTTGGAGACAATTTATATATATATATATATATATATATATATATATATATATATATATATATATATATATATATATATATATATATATATATATATATATATATATATATATATATATATATATATATTAGTGATGGCATCCTCATCCGCGGAGCATTCGTATCAAAAATTAGCATCCGTATCCGCACTTAACGAAAATTCTATATCCATCGACATCCGCAAATTATATATATATATATATATATATATATATATATATATATATATATATATATATATATATATATATATATATATATATATATATATATATATATATATATATATATATATATATATATATATATATATATATATATATATATATAT
>SEYY01018561.1:12500-25000 GCA_009176605.1 Armadillidium nasatum | reverse complement strand
TATATATATTATATATATATATATATATAATATTTGTGTGTGTGTATGTGTATGTGTGTGAATTCATATATCATTGAAAAATCAAATATTACAACTGATAAAGAAACAGAAAGAACCAAACAATTTAGCTTTCCCAATCGCTGACGTAAGCATAATAAAGAGATTTAACTTTTATTTCTGTAAGGGACGAGTTAACAGGAAAAAAGTTTTTTTTTTTTTTTTTTTTTTTTTATGGCTGAGTAAAGTAACGCTGGTAAAAGCGTCGTTTTTTAAAGCCCGGGGAAAAAGGGAAAAAGGGGAAATCAAGGGATAGAGTGTCTACCCTGATAAGCACCTTAATATAAATTTCCCTCTGTGTATCGCCCCAAATCTTTATTTTATATAAAGAATTTGTACGTATATTTGTGAGGCTATCTCGAGGCAGCCTCGTCGACCAATAGAACATCTCCAGTGAAGCATTTCTAAAAATCCGTCATTTTTAATAGCTTGATTTTGGCGCCCCATCAGCATTTATGGAGATTGACGATTTCCCTATTTAATATAATGATCTTATACTGAAGCCTAAAGACGCCCTCTAACAACAAATATTCGAAATCATCATCCTTAAACACGCGCCCTTTTCTTTAAATTGAACAGTTTTTAAAAACTGACGTCTCAACCGTGGAAAAGATTGAAAAGTATAAATTTTATTACATTTCCCCCTCAAAAACCATCACAGGTCGATTGTAGAAACTGCAGCCCGTACAAAAACATTATTTACATTGAAGAGTAAAACGAAAATGAGAGCTTTTGCAAAGAGATAAATTCGTTCACTTATAATAAAAGATTTGTGTGTGTGTGTGTGTGTGAGAGAGAGAGAGAGAGAGAGAGAGAGAGAGAGAGAGAGAGAGAGAGAGAGAGAGAGAGAGAGAGAGAGAGAGAGAGAGAGAGAGAGAGTTAAGGAATAGTAATCGTTGCCATAATACGTGTATACTCTCTAACTTACTCAAATTCGGGTGCATATATTTTGTAAATATAAATAAATAAATAAAAGAATAGAGAAATAACGAAAAAGTAAGCGAACTACTTTTCAGATTATTAAACTAGACTTATTACACTGTTTATATATATATATATATATATATAATATATATATATATATATATATATATATATATATATATATATATAATATATATAATATATATATATATATATATATATATATATATATATATATATATATATATATATATATATTATATATATATATATATATATATATTTATAAAAATATTTAAATTATAAAATTTTGAAAAATTTTTTTTTTTTTAATTTATTTTATTTATTTTTTATTATTTATATTATATATATATATATATATATATATATATATATATATATATATATATATATATATATATATATATATATATATATATATATATATATATATATATATATATATATATATATATTAATTTATTTTTTATTTTTTTTTTTTATTTTTTATTTATTATTTTTATATAATATTAATTAATATATAATTAATAATTATTATTATAAAAAATTAATTAATATATATATATATATATATATATATATATATATATATATATATATATATATATATATATATATATATATATATATATATATATATATATATATATATATATATATATATTATATATATATATATATATATATATATATGGCTATTTTTTTTTTTTTTTTTTAAAATTACCTTTTTTTAAAATAATAAAATTATTCCATTTATTATTATAGCATTTATTTATTTATTTTGATTTTAATAAAAAAAAATCCCGGTTTTAATAAGTGGCATATTAATTTTTTTTTCACCTGCATTTAATTTAAAAAAAAAAAATTTTAATTTTTAATTTTTAATTTACAAAAAAAAAAAAAAAAAATTTTTTTATAACTAAATCTTGAATGCAGTAATTACATTAATTAAAAATTTACTAGACTTTTATGACTTTGTTTAAAACAAGCCTCTTCTCCTTCTAAGAAAATTGTTCAATTATATAAATAACTTTCTTTGATCTTTCTATAAATAAACACAGGCCACTGACCGATTTCTTATCAAAATAAATCTAACTATTCCGCTGCAGCTAAATACTATAATTTTATTAATATTACATCAATTGTATATAATAATTAATTCCATTTTTATTATTACTTCAATTGTATATAATAATTAATCCATTTTTATTACTTCACGTGTATATAATAATTAATACATTTTTATTATTACTTCGATTATATATAATAATTAATCCATTTTTATTATTACTTCAATTGTGTATAATAATTAAATTCATCTTTAATATTACATCAATTGTATATAATTAAATCCATCTTTATATATATATATATATATATATATATATATATATATATATATATATATATATATATATATATATATATATATATATATATATATATATATATATATATATATATATATATATATATATATATATATATATATATATATATATATATATATATATATATATATATATATATATATATATATATATTAGTTATCCAAAACATTAAAGTTCTTTCATTCAAAGAAAACGATAAGTATGCATTTCTTTATCGGAAACTATAATATTTATATTCGCTTCCCCCAAATATTGAATTACTATTTTATTAATTGCATAGTTTTATAGAAATTTTTGCATCAAAATACAAGAATAAACAATGTAGATCCTACACTAAAAACTGCTTTCCAAACACTGCAAAAATTGTCCTAAACGAATCGTTGGGACTAAGTAGCAAATTTGTCAATTTTTTTTCAGTTATTTTCTTATTAGAAAATAAATGGGTGAAGCGACTTTCTTATATTTAACATGTCTTTTTCTCTATTGAAAATTTTAGTGACATTTTTGTCACTTGTCTCAACGATTCGTTAGGACAATTTTTAACAGTGAATTTGAGGGATGAATTCAACAAAGCTTAGTCGAATAAACTTGTTTTTGCTGAAGAGTAGCAAATGTATTTAATAACAACAACAATCTTCACATGGGTTATCCTAATTGAAACACCACAGTACACTACAGTAAGAGGTTTTATTCATTTTTTATTTTATTTTATTTTATTCACAGAAAAAATAAAATAAAATAAATTGCAATAAGAAGAAAAATGTCTGGAAGCCAAGAAGAAAACATCTACAAAACTACAGTCATTTAGAAATGAGGTAATCTACAGGCTTTTTAACAGTTATTTTAAGCCATTAATTGAATGTAAATTATATACAAGTTTGATTTTCTTTCCTAAGGAAAGTACAGTGGAGAGCACTCAGGGTGATCTCTCGATATGAAAACATGATCTAAGATTGACAGGGTTTATAATTTTGTTTCTATAGATTTCTTAGAATGGATATGATTCAGACCCATATAAATAGTAATAAATAATTTCTACAGACCGTCCACACTCATTATATCAATACGAACAAATTGAGTTTTACTTCAGTCATAAATCTAACAACACCAAATCAAATTGTCCATTTATAATTTGTATTGTAAATGGCAAAATATAATACGATATCGTTAAAAATTACATCAATATATCGATTATATTTTATCACCACTCACGGGTTGGAGATGCAAGTGGCATGTACTTTTGGTATTCTAAAACAGACGAGTATCACCATTCTTGGTTTAATAATATAAACAAGCAAAGACTAGATTATATTAATTATTTATATGTATTTTGGCTGCAGTTATTTTATAATAAAGTTTAGTTTCTTTCTCAGGAAAAGTACATGCATCTCATCACATATAGACGAACTTTTGTGGCTTTCAAACCTTAAAAAGCTACCATTTTCAAGACAAATTTGTCTGCAATATTGTAGCCATTTATTTGTCATTAAAGTTTTCGTAACAATGAGAAAATAACAAATCGCTTCTAGAAAAATAGACTTGCAAATGTTTTGGGAAGACTTCTAATTCCAAAAAGGAAACTAGACTACGTTTTCGGGCATAGGGTAAACTATTCAATTCTTCAGCAACTATATTATATATATATATATATATATATATATATATATATATATATATATATATATATATATATATATATATATATATATATATATATATATATATATATATATATATAATATATATATATATATATATTTCGCCGTCCAGACGTCTGTTCTATTTAAATTTGTCATTTTCCTACCATTTTCAAGACAAATTTGTCTGCAATATTGTAGCCGTTTATTTTTCGCAATCCTATATATTATAAACAATATATTAAATACATATCAAAACCACTTGGTTAGGTTAGGTTAGGATTAAATTAAATTAAATTAGGTTAATAATATAATAATAAAATGCTCCAAAGTTTTTCTTCAGCATTAATATTAATATAATTTAAAAATATTTTAAGCCGAAGAGAGGAATATCATTGTTCGTAAATCCAATCCAAAGGATCTTACTATTGCAACACAACGTTAGTTTTATAAATTGTAATTTAAATATATATATATATATATATATATATATATATATATATATATATATATATATATATATATATATATATATATATATATATATATATATATATATATATATATATATTATATATATATATAATACTGGGAATAAATATATTTCTTTACAAATTATTTCATCGTCGCGTTTAAATTCTATTTTAAATAATAAAAAAAAATAAAAAAAATAAAAAAAAAAGTAATGAAACATTTTCCACTCCTATTTACCTTGTAAATTATTACATCAGTTTCAAATAAAAGAACTTCAAAATGTTGTAAAAGGGTTGAAAATTGCTCAAAAAAAAAAAAAAAAAAAAAAAAAAAAAAAAAAACTCTTTCGTTTGTCATTTGGTATATTTAGATTCGGGATCCATTTCCCTTTTTCAAGCCCTTTTAGAGAGAGAGAGAGAGGTCAAGAGGTCAAGAGGTCTGCCACAAAGAAATCGACGTCCATTTCCGAGACCGACTCAAAGGAAGCTCAAAATGTGTGTGATTTTGCCAATGTGTATTTCCAGTTCAGAGTTTATTTTTACAACCTTACAACCCAAGAGAGATTCGGAAAACTTTTCCTTCTTTTATTTCCATAAACACACACACACACACACACACACACACACACACACACACACACACACACACACACACACACACACACACACACACACACACACACACACACACACACACACACACACACACACACACACACACACACACACACACACACACACACACACACACACACACACACACACACACATACACACACACACATACACACACACACACACACACACACACACACACACACACACACACACACACACACACACACACACACACACACACACACACACACACACACACACACACACACACACACACACATATGCACACACACACATATACAGGGATTATCTTGTGTGGTGGCGTTTGATATCTCCAAAACTTTTGACTGGGTATAGCATGCGTCACTACTCTCAAAGCTCCCTTCCTTTGGGTTTGCTCCTTTTCTTAGCTTACTTATGTCTAGCTTGCTCTCAGATCGTTCCATATCGGCACTTGTCGATGGGGCAACCTCTTTCTCCTTTTCTGTCAATTGTGGTATTCCTCAGGGTCCTGTTCTATCACCAACATTATTCTTACTTCTAACTCAGTTCACTCTTACGCCGATGATTCAACTCTCCGTTCTCCTACTCATTTCAAATCTGCTTCCTCTTTTGCTTCTAGAGTTGCTTCTCGTCTTCAACTTTCCGATTCTATTCTTGCCGATCTGGATCGGATTTCCAGGTGGGTTCACCGCAACCTTGTGAAATTCAACTCTTTAAAAACTCTACTTCTTCACATCTTAAACACACCTAACTTTCCTATCTCCTTCGATGGCTCTGACGTCTCACCTGTAAATAACACAAACATTCTTGGTCTAAACGTAAACAATAATATCGTCTTGAAAACCACATATCAAAATGGTTGTTCGTAAGCTGAGAATACCATTCAAATTGCATGAATATTCTTCTTCTGAGAAGTTGCATCATGCTAGCTAAAACTGAACTGACTGCCGACCAACAATTACACCCGAATCGTGTGGAGTCGACTACACCATTAAGGTATACCAAAACGTGTGTAGTCGCCTATGCTCATGAAAAGAGATAATACCTAATCTCAAAACAAGAGATATTTCATGGATGTTGTTTAGAATGGTTGTTAAAATTCCTAAGTACTAATTAAAGAGTATCATATCTTCCACTATCATTCACGAGTACAAGAGTACGAAGAGCCTTCAGCATCCTAAAATGCAATATTTTTCATGTGATTTATTAAACACAGAATTAAACGAAGCAAAGACTTATTTGTAGAGTCTTATAAACTAAGGAGAAGCAATGACATTTTTTGTAGATTCTTATAAAGTAAACAAGTAAAGAAGAGGCTAAGATATTTTTGGAGACTCTTATAACCTAAACGAGAAGAAGCAAAGCCGTATTTGAAGGGTATTATAAACTAAATAAGTAAAGAAGCAAAAGACATTTTTAAAGTCTTATAAACTAAACAAGTAAAGAAAAAGCAAATATACTTTTGTAGTCTTAAAAACTAAAAGAGAAGAACCGAAGGCATATTTGAAGAGTATTATAAACTAAACAAGTAAAGAAAATACATTTCTATAGTCTTATAAACTAAACAAGTAAAGAAGAAGCAAAGACATTTTTGTAGTCTTATAAACTAAACGAGAAGAAACAAAGATGTATTTGAAGAGTATTATAAACTAGACAAGCAAAGAAACAAAGTCATTTTTATAGTCTTATAAACTAGACAAGTAAAGAAACAAAGACATTTTTATAGTCTTATAAACTAAACAAGTAAAGAAGAAGTCTTATAATCTAAACATGTAAAGAAGAAGCTACGACTTATAAATTTTATATTGAATATTAAATTATTGGTTGAACGCAGCATAAAAATTGAGCTTGAATCAATACTAATTCAATTACCTTCAAGCAGTTTTTTTTTTTTTTTTTTTTTTTTTTTTTTTTTTTTTTTTTTTTTTAAAGAAAAAAGTTTACATCTCACGGGCATTGCCCTATTCTAGGAGAGGAACTTTTCTAGGTAGTATATACCTAGGATCCCCAAGTGGGATCAAACAGGCGCCCTTAAGCACGTGAGTCAATCACTCTACCGTTTGAGCCACGGTAGACGTCATTTAAACAAACGAAATTTAAAACGAGTCTCGATGGAAAACATTTTCCTACAAATAAATATAGGTAAATAATTTCGATTAAATTAATGCAAAAAAGTTTTAATTTAAAACGAATTTAAAATATTAGACAATCATCTTCTTCTTAGTAATAAGCAATGAAAGAAAACGAGACACGAACTTAAATTGATTTTATTTACTTATAATTTATTCTTAAGGAAAATACTTTTAAATAATAATAATAATAATAATAATAATAATAATAATAATAATAATAATAAATAATAATAATAAATAATAATAATAATAACCATAATATAATTATTATTTCCATTTTTACATAATATAATTTTTATAATTTTTTATAAATATATTAAAGAAATATATTTTTTTTATTTATTTATTTATTTATTTTCCTTTTTGAGCCAACAATACTTGTAAGTTTTCATGGCTTTCAGTTTTTCGTTAGTCACTTTGAATTTGATCGTTTTATTAATTTAAATTCTTTTTATTTCGCATGAAACTTCTATTTCTTTGTGTCGCGCAGTTTATATTTAGTACTCCTATCTCAGTTTCCAATGACATCCTCCTTATTTCAGTTTCCAAAAAGGTTCCCACTTGTTTCAGTTTCCAAGATATTCCTTCTGTTTTAGTTTCCAAGTTGATGCTTCTGTTTTAGTTTCCAAAATGTTCCTTCTGTTTCAGTTTCCAAGATGTTCCTTCTGTTTCAGTTTTCAAGATGTTCCTTCTGTTGTTTCCAAGATGTTTTCTATTTTAGTTTTCAAGATGTTCCTTCAGTTGTTTCTTTTAGTTTTCAAGATGTTCCTTCTGTTTCAGTTTCCAAGATGTTCCTTCTATTTTAGTTTTCAAGATGTTCCTTCTGTTTCAGTTTCCAAGATGTTCCTTCTGTTTCAGTTTCCAAGATGTTCCTTCTGTTTCAGTTTCCAAGATTTTCCTTCCGTTTCCGTTTTAGTTTCCAAGATGTTCCTTCTGTTTTAGTTTCCAAGATGTTCCTTCTGTTTTAGTTTCCAAGATGTTCCTTCTGTTTTAGTTTCCAAGATGCTTCTTCTGATATAGTTGCCATAAAGTTCTTTTTGTTGTATTTGCTAAGATGTTTTCCTTTTTTCAGTTTCCAATGAACTCCTACTATTTAAGTTTGCCAAAGGTTTCTAGTTTTTTTAGTTGCCGAAGTGATACATATACTTTAGTTTCCAAATTGCTCTTCATACCTCAGTTTCCAAACAGTTTCCTCTTTGATTCTCTGGTACCAACTTTAAAGTCATCTCTTCTGCTTTGATAGTATCAGAAATTTGACTTAAAATCTCCCATATATTCTGCCATATTCAGCAAATTTCTCCTACTTTCCCAATGGCTTTCTTTATAGCTTACAAGAAGCAATTTCCAAATCGTCTGCATAATGCTAATCAGGCTCTCCTTTTTAATTAAACTAATCATCAAATAATTCTTACAGAATAAAAAAATCGTTCCAATTTCACTCCAACAACATAACATTCTTAAAAAAAAAAAAATAATAATAATGATGATGATAAAATATATAATAATAATAATAATAATAAATAATAATATATAATAACTCAGAAAAAATAATAAATTATAATATAATAATAATAATATAGAAAAAGAGATGCAACAATAAATATTATAATGTTTAGTTATTAGTAAAAGTCAATGTTTTTTAAATAGACACACACACACACACACATATATATATATATATATATATATATATATATATATATATATATATATATATATATATATATATATATATATATATATATATATATATATATATATATATATATATATATATATATATATATATATATATATTAGTGATGGCATACGCATTCGCATCCTGATCAAAATTAACATCCGCATCCGCATCCTCATCAAAATTAACATCCGCATCCGCATCCGCACTTTTCGAAAATTCAACATCCGCATCCGCACTTTCGAAAATTCAACATCCGCATTTCTCCAAAATTCGACATCCGCATCCGCAAATTAGAAAAAATGACATCCGATTCATCACTAATATATATATATATATATATATATATATATATATATATATTATATATATATATATATATATATATATATATATATATATATATATATATATATATATATATATATATATATATATATATATATGAATGTAGGAAAGTCTGAAGGACATCAAAGAAATAAAAGAAGAAAAAGAAAGAGAGGAAGGAAGGAAATAATTATTATAAAAAATTAAAAAATAAAGCAAAGAAAGTCAAAGAGTTTGGAAGGACATTTGGCGTTGCATCCAGACGCAGTTTCAACTCTAATAAAGAGACTTTAATAAGATTTCAAATAGGAAAAAGAGTAAAGCGATCTTCCTTTAAGAGAGAGAGAGAGAGAGAGAGAAGAGAGAGAGAGAGAGGAGGAAGAGAGAGAGAGAGAGAGAGAGAAGAGAGAGAGAGAGAGAGAGAGAGAGAGAGAGAGAGAGAGAGAGAGAGAGAGAGCGAGAGAGAGAGAAGAGTGAGGAGAGAGATAAGAGAGAATGAGAAGAAAGAGAGATAAGAGAGAATGAGGAGAAAAGAGATAAGAGAGAATGAGGAGAAAGAGAGAGAAGAGAAAGTAAGAGTGAGAAGAGAGAAAGAAGAGAGAGAGAGAGAGAGAGAGAGAGAGAGAGAGAGAGAGAGAGAGAGAGAGAGAGAGAGAGAGAGAGAGAATTCCTTTCTTAGACCTTCTTTGCCTTTATATATAAAAGAATCCCTTCAGACGTTTGCAATTTAAATGCAATCACTATTGCCAGAAGGTTAGGTTTATTTTTAGCTTTTACAAAGGATAATGAATTTCGTAGGGCTTTTAATTTTATCCTCAACAAATGAGATCATTAATAGGTAATGTAATTATTTTAATTATATTTATTTTTATTTTGTTCTTGATTAGATGCCTGCGATAAATTTGGTAAAATTGAAAGAAAGCTTGTTAATATATTCCGCTATCTATCCTATCTTCATAAGACTTACACAACTGCAAACATTATGTGTTTGGGTATCGGGGCATCTCATTCTTTGACTTGGATAAAGATTTTACTAGTGAATCAAAAATTAAATATTTAATTTCTATTGGATTGTATTACGTTTCGTTACACAACTTAAATCACTGTGTGTTTACACAAGTACGCTACAAAGCAAAAATTGTCCTAACGAATCGATGGGACAAGTGGCAAAAATATAACAGTAAAATTTTCAGTAGAGAAAAGACATATTAAGCATAAGAAAGTCGCTTCACCGATTTATTTCCTAATAATAATATAACCGAAAAAAATTTGCTGTGACAGTTTGGACACTTGTCCCAACGATTCGTTAGGACAATTTTTACAGTGTATACGAAACAAGAACCATAGCTACAGAAGAAGTCAGAATTTGAGATAGAAGGAATCTGACCTTGGAAATTTTGCATTCTACATTTTATTAATTAAATTAAAATGTATTAATAAATTTCTTTTTCACTTGAAAAGCTAAAACGAAAATGACAAAAATTCTTATCAGTCTCATTTCTAAAATATTTCGCTCTATTTTTCAACCGCAAATGATGGGAGTCTCTCTCTTTCATTTGGTAATAATTTTAATATATATATATATATATATATATATATATATATATATATATATATATATATATATATATATATATATATATATATATATATATATATATATATATATATATATATATATAATATATTATATATATATTATAATATATATATATATATATAAGTAATGGGAACGATTAAGTATTTTTGACGATGATAATGACGATGACGATAATAGTAAATTGACGATAACGATGAAATTGAAATAGCGTATTTAAAATTTTTTTAGTACTTTAATAAAGTTAACAACTTTAGAATTAAATTCTTTTTTCTGTATCCTTTATCCAAATGTGTAAATATATGTAATTTTAATATATACTACAAGGTGTCCCACTCGTTCTCGGCCACAGATTGGACAGATATACGCTTATAGACATCAAAGTATTGGTCATATGAACATCTTCAATGAGTTCGTAAATCCTTTGGATAACAAAGCACTTTATACTTGATATTTTCAGAAGGATTGAACCACTTAACACTCCTCGAACATGTACAGTTGAACAAAATTCGTTCCTATTAACTGGAAATAAATATTTATATAAAATGGAGATCATCTCTTCAGCCAAACAGTTCAATAAGCCCCCTCAATGTTTTTATTTTCTTTTTATTCAAAAACTTTTATGAAATATCTCCATTTTATATAAATATTTATTTCCGTAATAGGACGTTAGCATGTACAAAATTGTTGAGTCCTTCTTCAAAGATAGAGTCATTTTCAAGGGACTTTGACTAGTGACTACCAAGGTAGATTGACTTCACTCAGCCGGATTTCTTCCTATGGGGCATTCTGAAAGGGGAAGCGTACAGCGACAAGACCCGTACTCTCATGCAACCACCGAAGGACAACATTCGGCAAGGAACTGAAGATGTGATTCTCAATATGTTGGAGGTAACCTTCTGCAACATGGAAAAACATATGCAGGCATGCTTCGATACTAATGGCGATCACTTTCAACACTTGTTGCAATGTCAGCAATAATCTCACTTACCAATATTTATTCCTGTCAAATTTTATTAACTTATAACCACTACTTTGATATCCATAAGCTCATATTTGGGGTCAAGAACGAGCGGGACATCCTTTAAAAAATATCTTCAAAAAATGGATTTTAAAAATTTTAATATGTGAGAACATGGACAGATATTCAAAGTTTTTTTATATACTTCACTTAGTGATGCAGAAACATAAAATTTTTCTCCAGTTTTTGGAGTAATTCGATTTCGCCTTGAAGACTATATTTGGCCCCTACTACTAAACAAGACTTTCACTCTCAATAAAAGAGGGTGGAGCAGAGACATTTATAAGCCAATTTATGTAAATTAATCAGCAAAATAATCGGCAGAAAATTGACGATAACGATTGAGAAAAATTATGCCAATTTTGACGATAACCGTAACGATGACGATTAATGGCACATATATATATATATATATATATATATATATATATATATATATATATATATATATATATATATATATATATATATATATATATATATATATATATATATATATATATAATTCTAGAGTGCATATTAGGGGTCGTTCATAACTCAAAAACTACTAATCGTACATTAAAATGGATTATTTTTTTTGAAATCCTTGTCGAATTTTAGGTAAGAAAACTTGGGATACAA
>SEYY01018560.1:15000-22083 GCA_009176605.1 Armadillidium nasatum | reverse complement strand
GACATTTTTTTGTTTATGTGAAGGCCAAGGATGTTTATATTGTCAACAGGAGAGATGGGAGAACCATCGAAAGAAATAGAAAAGTTAGGAGGTGTCTTTGAGAGGGAGATTTCTAGAAGTTGAGTTTTTAAAGAGTTGAATTTCACAAGGTTGAGACGACCCCACTGGGAAATTCTATCCAGATCTGCAAGAATAGAATCGGAAAGATGAAGACGAGAAGCAACTCTAGATGCAAAGGAAGGAGCAGATTTGAAATGAGTAGAAGAATGGAGGGTTGAGTCATCGGCATATGAATGTATAGGGTTAGATGAAGGAGCTAAGAAGATCATTAATGAAAAGTAAGAATAGAGTAGGAGACAAGACAGAGCCCTGAGGAACACCACTATTGACAGGAAAGGAAGAAGAAGTCGCTCCATCAACAACAGCCAGAAATGGAACGATTAGAAAGAAAACTAGACATAAGTAAGCAAAGAGAAGGAGGAAACTTGGAAAGCAGTGACGCATGCCATACCCGGTCAAATGCCTTAGATATGTCAAGCGCCACCACACAAGTCTCCCCATGGTCCCTAAGGGCAGAAGACCATAGATCTGTGAGATAGGAAAGTATATCACCAGTAGACCTCGAACATCGAAAGCCATACTGATGATCAGAAAGAAGGGAATGAGATTCCAGATGATCTAAGAAGTGAGAGTTGAGAAGGGTTTCAAAGATCTTAGACAGAATACAAGTGAGAGCTATAGGGCGATAGTTGGAAGGATCAGAGCGGCTACCCTTTCTTCGGAATAGGCTGGACTAATGCGCGCTTCCAACACTGAGGGAAAGTATTAGTATTGAGGCATAGAGAAAAAAGTTGAACGAGGGACGGAGCCAGCTCAGAAGCACACTCCCTTAAAACTCGGGGAGGAATGCCATCCAGGGCCGCTTGCCTTCCTAACGTTCATAGATTTCAGAAGCCCATGCACCTGATCAAATGTAATCACAGGTAAAGGCATGGGACATCTGAGAGGAGAAGAAGTAGGAGGAGCATTGCCGGAGTCGTCCAGGGTTGAATTAGAGGAGAATAGGAGGCCGAAGAGATTAGCCTTTTCAGTTGGAGTGTTAGCAACAGAACCATCAGAGCGAATAAGAGGAGGAAAGGAAGATTTACAGAAATTGTTAGAGATGTTTTTGGCAAGAGGCCAGAAAGATTTATCAGTAGGAGAATTTAGGAGCTCAGCACACCTTCTTTTAGTGAAAGCCTGCTTTGCTCGTCGAAGAATATCCCTGCAACGATTCCGAGCTGAATGAAAATTAGCTAGAGTGATAGGAGAAGGAGAATTTTTCCACTCTCGATACGCGATGTCTCTAGCCTGAATGGCGTAGAGAAGCAAGCGCGATCGAACCATGGATTTTGAGGAGAGAAAGATTTAGTTGAAGAAGGAATGAACCTGCTCATCCCATCAACGATTACGGCCCCCACCTTATCAGCAGAGACTGAAGCGTCTTCAGAGACAAAGCAGTCACTCCAAGGATAGTTAGCATAGAAGCAACGCAAAGCCGTCCCAGTCAGCCCGATCAAAGTGCCAGAAGATACGCTTAGGGCAGGGTGGAGCAGTTGGAGAGAAAGCTTGAAAATTAAGAGTAATTAGATTGTGGTCAGATTTACCAATAGGTGCGAAGACAGCATATTTATAGAGAGAAGGACTAGTAGTGAAACATAAGTCAAGAGTGTTCAAGAATTGGTTGGGACGATCTGGAATGTGTGTTGGTTCTTTAATCAGTTGCTCCAGATCGTTGAGAATGCTGAATGATTCGGCTTCCTCTCCCCCTGAATCGGTATGAGAGGAACCCAACCATTCAGTGTTGTGTACGTTGAATCCCCTAAATAGAGGACTCAGTATTTGGATGCGAAGATCCAAATATATATATATATATATATATATATATATATATATATATATATATATATATATATATATATATATATATATATATATATATATATATATATATATATATATTGTCATCATCGTCTCTCACATAACTACGATATGGTGTCACTTGTAAATATGGAACTTTCATATAATTATAATATTCCGGAGTGTTCTTCATATTTTATTCTTCAATGTTTTCCACTTAACTGCAACCCTTAACCGAGATCCTACCATTGGTGAATCTATTTTATCCATTATAATATATTTTTTATGAATGTTTTTTTTTCACTCCTTCAATTTACCTTCATTTGGGTTTACGTATTCCCTGCTATCCATCACTTCAGATTTAAAAACCTTTATAGCCAATCTCTCATAATTCAGTCGAATAGTGTTTACAAATCATCCATCCATATATCAATACCAATTGATTTGTTTTTTCAATTATACATTATCTAATAAGAGTACATACCTATAATCCTTAAATTTTTAATTCTAACCCTTCTCTCCACTCAGCATTATCTCGTTCAGCTTTTATTTCTAAAATATCAGACTTTTTATTCACCTTTGAATGTAATGCCTATTCCTTACAATATTTTTGAACAGTTAGAACAAATATATATTTAAACAATTTTTACTTTTCGAGTTAAATTTTCCTTTTTCAATATTTCTGTAAGACTTCCATACCCACAACTTTATGGTCAGTTTTTTTTCCATCTCTTCGAAAATTCAAGTATCCACCCCTAAGTACCTAAAGACTATATATTTTCTTAAGAAAAATATGTACAATATATCTCTTTGTTATCCTACATATATATATATATATATATATATATATATATATATATATATATATATATATATATATATATATATATATATATATATATATATATATATATATATATATATATATATATATATATATATATATATATATATATATATATATATATATATATATATATAATATATATATAAAAAAAAAAAAAAAAAAAAAAAAAAAAAAAAAAAAAAAAAAAAATATTAAAAGAAGAAAAAAAAAAAAAAAAAATTTAGTTAGAAGTTAGAATTAAGTAACCTTTGGTCATTAATGAATGATGATTTCGTCGCAGTCGAGTCAAGTGAAAAATATTTCTTCGCATGGTTTTAAAGGCTGGGAACCTTTTCAACTAGGATTTCTTCCCATGTACGATTGCAGGAATGCAAAATCTCTGCAATCGACACTACCCTGCATCATGCGGGATAAAGTGCATTGCATAAAAATATATATATATATATATATATATATATATATATATATATATATATATATATATATATATATATATATATATATATATATATATATATATATATATATATATATATATATATATATATATATATATATATATATATTAAGAGAAATATTTGGTTTCAATTATATATCCTTCAAACGTAAAGTTATATTTGGAACAAACTTTTTAAAAATTTCATATCCAATCTCGTGTTTGGAAGCTTCTTTTTCACATAAAAAATATATAAATAAATAAATAAATAAATAAGAAAAAAAACTTTCGGAAAACTCCCCTAATGAAGGATCAGGTTTATTACCTGAAACTTACTAAGAACAAAATAATCCGATTTACATCCTTACTGCATCGTTAATATATATATATATATATATATATATATATATATATATATATATATATATATATATATATATATATATATATATATATATATATATATATATATATATATATATATATATATATATATATATAGAGAGAGAGAGAGAGAGAGAGAGAGAGAGAGAGAGAGAGAGAGAGGTACACTCATAGAGAAAGAGACGAACAGGAAGAGAAGGCAGGTTAAAAAGTTCAAAAATCTAAAACAGAAAAATTAAATAAGAAAAAAAAGGAAAAAAAATTGATAAAAGATAAAATCCTTCTTAAAAATTTTATTTAATTTTTTTTTTCTTAAATTTTTGCTAAAGATTTGGAAGTGTTGAAATCTTCTGTTGCCAAATGGTAATCCAATAACAATAATGTTCACAAAAGATTTTATTAAAGTCCTTTTCCTCCTTTTAATTTCGTCCAATTTGAGAAAATAATTCTTTCAAAAAATTAATTTTAACGTTTTTAGACCTGTAAAACAATTACATTTTTATTCTTTAAATAAAAGGAACAAAAAAAAATTAAATAAGTTACGGCCAAATAAAAGAGCTCATTATTATTATTATTATTATTAATATTTTAATTGTATTTATTAAAATAAAAGTAAATTAAAAGTTTTAAGAACGTAACATAATTCATCAGAACACCCAAATCATAATTTTAACAATGAAATGTTTGAATAAATGTTAGAATAAATTTAAATAAGCTCTTCACATCAAATATTCAAATTGGTATATAAATTTGGGTATGTTAATGCATGGAAGACAAGCTTGTCTCTCTCTCCGTACCCCCAGACCAGTTTAAATATTTATATCTAACCTAATACTATTTTTCAGAATTTCAACTTTTATGTACCGTAAATATATTGTAGCTGTCGCACTTGACTGCGAATGTTTTTTTTCTGTATTTTTAAAAGAAAACGATCCCTTATAAATGAAAACAATTGTTATTATTATTATTATTACTATTACATTAAAAAAGCAGTCTCAAAATTACGTTCTTTGTTTTTTTTTTTTATTGTTTTTTTTAAAGGAAGAGGGTCATAATAAAATAATAAATGACAATCACACACACACACACGCACATACAGACACACAAACACATTCTTAACCACAAACTTTTAAATAAAAAACTTTATTTCCGTGATTTCGTCCGGTTCGAAAAAAAGGAATTTTGAAATTCTTTTCCAACAATAATTAATGGAAACATGAAATAAAACAAAAAACATTTTTAAAAAAATTGAAGGAATAAACTTTGAAAAACAATAAAAAAGAAAAAAAAAAATACTTGAGAGATGCGTTAACTTTAAAGAACAAATTTGAAGCTCGTAATATCGGCGACATTGGGGAACAAATTTTCGAAATAAACTTTCAAAGCAATAAATTCGGACAAATAGTTCTCCAACTCGAATTCTAACAAAACCTCTCTTCCATATATATATATATATATATATATATATATATATATATATATATATATATATATATATATATATATATATATATATATATATATATATATATATATATATATGTATGTGTGTGTGTGTGTGTGTGTGTGTGTGTGTGTGTGTGTTGTGCGTGTGTGTGTGTAAGCATTTCAAATTTGCAAAATTTTAACCAAAGAAAAAAGGAAGCAAATTTAACTTCCGAAAGTAACTTCCTTTCTGGAATTTCATTCACTGCATTATGAAATCAAATCTCTCTTTATTATTCGTATATATATAATATATATATATATATATATATATATATATATATATATATATATATATATATATATATATATATATATATATATATATATATATATATATATTTTTTTTTTTTTTTTTTATGTCTCCTCCGGTGGGCAAAGGCCAGAGGCCTACCAAATTCCACCGGAGTTGGGAAAGGTCTATTTCATATATATATATATATATATATATATATATATATATATATATATATATATATATATATATATATATATATATATATATATATATATATATATATATATATATATATATATATATATATATATATATATATATATATATATATATATATATATATATATATATATATATATATATATATATATATTATATATATATATATATATATATATATATATATATATATATATATATATATATATGTCATCACCGTCTCTCACATAACTACGATATGGTGTCAGTTGTAAATCTGGAACTTTCATATAATTATAATATTCCTGAGTGTTCATATTTTATTCTTCAATGTTTTCCACTTAACTGCAACCCTTAACCGAGTTTTCCATGTACTATTTATTCTCCAAGAGATCCTACCATTGGTGAATCTATTTTATCCATTATAATATATTTTTTATGAATGTTTTTTTTTCACTCCTTCAATTTACCTTCATTTGGGTTTACGTATTCCCTGCTATCCATCACTTCAGATTTAAAAACCTTTATAGCCAATCTCTCATTATTCAGTCGAATAGTGTTTCCAAATCATCCATCCATATCAATACCAATTGATTTGTTATTTCAATTATACATTATCTAATAAGAGTACATACCTATAATCCTTAAATTTTTAATTCTAACCCTTCTCTCCACTCAGCATTATCTCGTTCAGCTTTTATTTCTAAAATATCAGACTTTTTATTCACCTTTGAATTTAATGCCCATTTCTTACAACACTTTTGAACAGTTAGAACAAATATGTATTTAAACAATTTTTACTTTTCGAGTTAAATTTTCCTTTTTCAATATTTCTGTTAGACTTTCATACCCACAACTTTATGGTCAGTTTTTTTTTCATCTCTTCGAAAATTCAAGTATCCACCCCTAAGTACCTAAAGACTATATATTTTCTTAAGAAAAATATGTACAGTATATCTCTTTGTTATCCTACACACATATATATATATATATATATATATATATATATATATATATATATATATATATATATATATATATATATATATATATATATATATATATATATATATATATATATATATTAAGAGAAATATTTGGTTTCAATTATATATCCTTCAAACGTAAAGTTATATTTGGAACAAACTTTTTAAAAATTTCATATCCAATCTCGTGTTTGGAAGCTTCTTCTTCACATAAAAAAATATACAAATAAATAAATAAATAAATAAGAAAAAAAAACTTTCGGAAAACTCCCCTAATGAAGGATCAGGTTTATTACCTGAAACTTACTAAGAACAAAATAATCCGATTTACATCCTTACTGCATCGTATATATATATATATATATATATATATATATATATATATATATATATATATATATATATATATATATATATATATATATATATATATATATATATATATATATATATATATATATATATATATATTAGAGAGAGAGAGAGAGAGAGAGAGAGAGAGAGAGAGAGAGAGAGAGAGAGAGAGAGAGAGAGAGAGGTACACTCATAGAGAAAGAGACGAAGCAGAAAGAGAAGGCAGGTTAAAAAGTTCAAAAATCTAAAACAGAAA
>SEYY01018560.1:7500-10000 GCA_009176605.1 Armadillidium nasatum | reverse complement strand
GAGAGAGAGAGAGAGAGAGAGAGAGAGAGAGAGAGAGAGGTACACTCATAGAGAAAGAGACGAACAGGAAGAGAAGGCAGGTTAAAAAGTTCAAAAATCTAAAACAGAAAAATTAAATATGAAAAAAAATGAAAAAAAATTGATAAAAGATAAAATCCTTCTTAAAAATTTTATTTAATTTTTTTTTTTTCTTAAATTTTTGCTAAAGATTTGGAAGTGTTGAAATCTTCTGTTGCCAAATGGCAATCCAATAACAATAATGTTCACAAAAGATTTTATTAAAGTTCTTTTCCTCCTTTTAATTTCGTCCAATTTGAGAAAATAATTCTTTCAAAAAATTGATTTTAACGTTTTTAGACCTGTAAAACAATTACATTTTTATTCTTTAAATAAAAGGAACAAAAAAATATTAAATAAGTTACGGCTCATAAAAGAGCTCATTATTATTATTATTATTATTAATATTTTAATTATATTTATTAAAATAAAAGTAAATTAAAAGTTTTAAGAACGTAACATAATTCATCAGAACACCCAAATCATAATTTTAACAATGAAATGTTTGAATAAATGTTAGAATAAATTTAAATAAGTTCTTCACATCAAATGTTCAAATTGGTATATTAATTTGGGTATGTTAATGCATGGCAGACAAACTTGTCTCTCTCTCCGTACCCCCAGACCAGTTTAAATATTTATATCTAACCTAATACTATTTTTCAGAATTTCAACTTTTATGTACCGTAAATATATTGTAGCTGTCGCACTTGACTGCCGAATGTTTTTTTTCTGTATTTTTAAAAGAAAACGATCCCTTATAAATGAAAACAATTATTATTATTATTATTATTATTATTATTATTATTATTATTATTATTAGTAGTAGTAGTAGTAGTAGTAGTAGTAGTAGTAGTAGAAGTAGTATATTTAGTAAGAAATTGGTTTAACAATTATTTGAACATGCGTTGGCTTTGGAAACGTTTTTTAAATTAATTTTCTGGATATGAAGATAATAGAGTTTTTATGTTGTAATTTATTGAAAGACTAAGAACGTTATTCCTATTACTATGAAAGAAAATAAGCCCATTTTAGTATATATATATATATATATATATATATATATATATATATATATATATATATATATATATATATATATATATATATATATATATATATATATATCGTCGTGACCTCCCAATGATTAATTGTAAATGGTGCGTTAATTTTGCTCTTTAGTATATAATCGGAGGTTTTACTCTTTCTATATTATTATAATTATTATTACTATTAGTTGCAGTAGTAGTAGTAGTAGTAGGTGAAAGTATTACAATAATTATTACTAGAAGTAGTAATAGTACTATTAAGTAGTAGTAGTAATGATAGTAAAAGTAATAAGAGCTGTGGAATATTAATAATATTGGAAGTATTACTCATTGTAGTTATAATTAATAGTGAAAGTTTTAGCAAACCATTGTAAGAATCTTCACTTAAAATATAATTTTATTATTGCTATTATTATTATTATTATTATTATTATTATTATTATTATTATTATTATTATTATTATTATTATTATTATTATTATTATTATTATTATTATTATTATTATTATTATTATTATTATTATTATTATTATTATTATTATTGTCCTGAAGAATTAAGTTTCCTTCCTTGTCCTCGTCCTTTTCGGAATATTTCTCTCGTTTTACTCCGATCTTTTCCCCTTTTTCTTAATATTTGATCACGAGGGGAATTGCTTCTTCATCAGCTCTCAATTCTCAATTTTTTACAGGAAACAAGAATCGAAAGAGAAAGAATGAAGGTTTGGAAACTCAATTCAAATTCACTTTCTCTTTAGTAACGTAAATCTATTATAGATTATTTTTAAGTATAAGAGAAGGGAAAAGTGACTTCCCTCGTTGAGTAGTATGTGAAATTATTAATAGAAAGGTTAAAATTTAACTCATTCAGGAAACGGAATGCAATTTACATGAAAAGGATGAAAAAACATTTTATTTAAACAAAGTTTTAGTATTCAAGAAAGAATATTAAAAATAATTAAAACCACAAAATTATAAATAACATTGTTAAAATTTTCAAAGTTGGGGGAATTATCTTTGGTAATTAGAAAGAAGATATTTTTGTGAAGGAAAAACTAATTTTCAAAGGGAATTATTTATTTCATCCCTTCCTTCTTTCAATGTTTTATAAAACATCATCAAAATTAAACCTTTTACAAGTGGAATCATAAATGAGATCAAAAAGCTTATAATTTTTAAATGAAAGAAAGCGTTCACTTATTACAAAGTTCTTGATAACTTTGAAGAAAATATATTTTTGATTAAAAATTAATAAGTTCTTGAAAGATTATTTATGCTTTTATCAATATTCTCATTATTATCAGTTCAATTTTAAAGGCTGTATTTATATCGAGACATTTCGGCCTTTGATTTGTCCTTGTTTGTAGTTATTTTTCTCAACTCCGGTGGAATTTGAT
>SEYY01018560.1:0-2500 GCA_009176605.1 Armadillidium nasatum | reverse complement strand
GGAAGAGAAGTCAGGTTAAAAAGTTCAAAAATCTTAAACAGGAAAATAAGGAAAAAAAATTATTTTGATAGATAAAATCCTACTTAAAAATTTTATTTAAAATTTTTAAAAAAATTTTTTTTTTTTTTCTTAAATTTTTTTGCTAAAGATTTGGAAGTGTTGAAATCTTCTGTTGCCAAATGGCAATCCAATAACAATAATGTTCACAAAAGATTTTATTAAAGTTCTTTTCCTCCTTTTAATTTCGTCCAATTTGAGAAAATAATTCTTTCAAAAAATTGATTTTAACGTTTTTAGACCTGTAAAACAATTACATTTTTACTCTTTAAAAAATATAAAAAAATATTAAATAAGTTACGGCTAATAAAAGAGCAATTATTATTATTATTATTATTATTATTATTATTATTATTATTATTATTATTATTATTATTATTATTATTAAAATAAAAGTAAATTAAAATATTTAAGAACGTAACATAATTCAAAAGGAAGTTTACCACGTTTACCGTGGCTCAAACGGTAAAGTGATTGACTTAATCCTAATATATTAGAAAAGTTCCTCTCCTAGAACGTGAGATGTAACTTTTTTAATATAAAAAAAAAAAAAAAAAATTCATCAGAACACCCAAATCATAATTTTAACAATGAAATGTTTGAATAAATGTTGAAATAAATTTAAATAAGTTCTTCACATCAAATGTTCAAATTGGTATATTAATTTGGGTATGTTAATGCATGGCAGACAAACTTGTCTCTCTCCGTACCCCAGACCCGTTTAAATATTTATATCTAACCTAATACTATTTTCCTGAATTTTCCTCGTATATATCATTGGATTTTTAAAAGAAAACGATCCCTTATAAATGAAAATAATTGTTTATTATTATTATTTTTATTATTATTATTATTATTATTATTATTATTATTATTATTATTATTAGTAGTAGTAGTAGTAGTAGTAGTAGTAGTAGTAGTAGTAGTATATTTAGTAAGATATTGGTTTAACAATTATTTGAAGATGCGTTGGCTTTGGAAACGTTTTTTAAATTAATTTTCTGGGTATAAATATTAATAAAGAGCTTTTTATATTGTATTTCATTGAGACTTTAAATATTATATACTAAGAACGTCATTCCTATTACTATGAAAGAAAATATGCCCATATATATATATATATATATATATATATATATATATATATATATATATATATATATATATATATATATATATATATATATATATATATATATATATATATATATATATATATATATATATATATATATATATATACTTTTCCTATTTCTGAGTCTTAGAAAAAATGATGAAAATTTACGAATGAAACTATTGGCAAGAAAGAAGTAAATCTAATTGTATTGCAAGTGCTTAATGGAAGTAATGTCCTCACAATCGATACTTAAGAGTGGCATCCTCATAATCGATATTTTGGAGTAGTATCCTCTTTTTTATCAATGCTTTGGGATATCGTTTTAATAATTGAGGTAGTGTCATAATAATCCATGTTTTGGAGTAGTGTCCTCTTTTACAGTGCTTTGAGGTATTGTCTTAATAATCGATGTTTTGGAGTAATGTCCTCTTTATCCTCTTAATATATATCTTAATAATCAATGTTTTTAAGTACTTTCCTTTCTATAAATTCTTTGGAGCAGTGTCTTAATAATCGATGTTTTGGAGTAATCCTCCTTATCCTCATAATCAATGTATATTTTCTATCACAGAAATAAAGATGGTAAGAAAAGTGAATTAAATATTCGCAAAAGTTTTCATAATTAATGATTTGTTTATTATCCTTGACAAGTTTTGATAAGCTTTTTCGTCAAAGATTAAACTTCATTTATTATTTACTATATATATATATATATATATATATATATATATATATATATATATATATATATATATATATATATATATATATATATATATATATATATATATAGATAGATAGATAGATAGATAGATAGATAGATAGATAGATACATAGATACATAGATACGTAGATACATAGATAGATAAGAATTTCTTCCTCAAACTTTTTTAATATATTCAACTATAACTTATTTCATAATTTCCGATCTAAGGGTCGAGTTTGTGCCTACGTAAACATTAACACTCCGGTAACACGTCTTGTGAATCTTGAATCTCCTAACTTCGATGTTCTGTGGCTTAAAATCTTTCTTCCTACCACTACGATAATCTTGTGTTTCTGCTACTGTTCTCCCAATAGAACAGATTTTTTCCACCTTTTTTGAATACCTAACTAATTCTCACGAGACTGTTACATCTTCACATCCAAATACTGAGGTCCTAAATTTAGGGAATTTCAATGTACACAACACTGAATGGTTGGGTTCCTCTCAAAATGACCCAGGAGGGGAGGAGGCCGAATCATTCAGCATTCTTAACGATTTGGAGCAACTAATTAAAGAACCAACACACATTCCGGATCGTCCTAAACAATTTTTAAACACTC
>SEYY01018557.1:127500-129747 GCA_009176605.1 Armadillidium nasatum | reverse complement strand
GTGGCCTCCGGTGATGGGGTTGGTGCCACCAAGACCTCTATGCCGGCTTGCCCTGGTGCACGGTCTTCGTTTTTCATTAATTTTTGCAACATTCGCGGTCTTTTTTCTAATCTCCACTTTGTCGAACACCACCTCTCTTCTTCTAGACCTCATCTCTTGTTCTTAACTGAAACTCAGGTGTCTGAGTGCTCTGACAGCAAACCCTATTCTGTTTCCTCCTACTGTCTCTATCCTCAATTTTCAGCCAAAGGCGGATGTTGCGCATATGTGCGCAATGATGTTGTCTGTTCTCGTCTCTAATTTGGAGTCTTCTGAATTCTCTACTTTATGGCTTAAACTTTCTTGCAACTCTACAACTAAATTCATTTGTTCTGTCTACTTATCTCCTAACTCTACAGACTATCCAAAATTCTTCGACTATCTTAACTCCAAAATAGAACACATTCTTTCTTCTTCTCCTTTCTCCGAAATCATCATTTTAGGTGATTTCAATGTTCACCACCGCCAATGGCTTTCATCTAGTTCTCATGATCCAGCTGGTGAACTCGCCTTACCAATTTTCTATCCAGAACAACCTTGAGCAGTTGGTGCATCTCCTACCCGTATCCCTGACGTCTTGGTGATGAACCCAACATTCTAGACCTTTTTCTAACTTCTAATCCTTCTCCTTATACTGTTAAACTCTTTCCTCCTCTGGGTTCATCCGATCATCTTCTTATCTCCGTATCTTGTCCTGTCTCTTCAAGTCTTCCGCAAGAACGGCCCCCGCCTTCGGCGAGGAGACGTTTCTGGCATTTCGGTGCCACTAACTGGTCTGACTTGCGGTCGTTACTTTTCTGATTTTCCATGGAATGATTACTGTTTCCGTGGGAGGGGTACCTCGGAGTGTGCTGAGCGCATAACTGAGGTGATTCTCTCTGGCATGGAGGCGTACATTCCATATTCTTTCCTTTCCACTAAACCTAATAAACCTTGGTTTAACTCTGCTTGTTCTCGTGCTATCCGCCGCAGGGATGCTGCCTTCAGGGATTACCGTCGTCTTCAAACTCCAGAAACTCACGCAACTTATATTTCATCCCGGAATCGTGCAAAATCTATTCTTCGAGATACTAAAAACTCTTTTCTCCGTCGCAAATGCAATAATCTTTCTGGCTCCTCTTCCTCTCGCCCTTTCTGGCATTTTGCAAAAATGTCAACTCTAACTTTGCTTCTTCCTCTTTCCCTCCTCTAGTATCTTCTGACGGTACAACTGCCGTTTTGCCTTCCTCTAAAGCTGAACTCTTTGCTCAAACTTTTGCCTTTAATTCAACCTTAGACGATTCCGGAGCTGTTCCTACTCCTTCAACCCCCTCTAACTCATTTATGCCTAAAATTGTAATTTCTTCTAAAGATGTCATTTCTGCTCTCTCTGAGCTTAACACTAAGAAGGCGTACGGTCCTGATGGTATCCCTCCTGTGGTTCTCAAAACTTGTGCTTCCGAGCTTGCACCCTGCCTTGGTAAACTATTTCTCTATGTCTTTCTACTTCAACCTTCCCTTCTTGCTGGAAACGTGCGCTCATTCAGCCTGTGCCGAAGAAGGGGGACCCCTCTCAGCCCTCTAACTATCGTCCTATTTCTTTAACCTCCGTTCTTTCTAAAGTTTTCGAATCTATCCTTAACAGGAAGATTTGGAAACATCTCAATTCTTCTAATCTTATCTCTGATCGCCAGTATGGCTTTCGTAAGAAACGCTCTACTGGTGATCTTCTTTCCCTTCTCTCTGACTCTTGGTCCTCCGCTCTTCGGCATTTCGGTGAATCTTTTGCTGTCGCGCTGGACATATCGAAAGGCTTTCGATAGAGTCTGGCACAAAGCTTTGATTTCCAAACTTCCCTCTTTCGGAATCTATCCTTCTCTCTGTGCCTTCTCTCTGATTTCCTTTCGGTCGTTCTATAGCAGCTGTTGTAGACGGCCACCGTTCATCCTTTAAATCTATTAATAGTGGTGTTCCTCAAGGATCTGTCCTATCCCCAACACTTTTTCTGTTTTTCATTAATGACCTTCTCTCTATTACTTCATCTCCTATCCACTCCTATGCTGATGACTCCACCTCTTCATTACTCTTTTCATTTTGAAAGGCGCCCCTCCCAGCAACAGTTAATAGAGGCAAGGAGGGTGGCCTTGGAGCAACTAACCTCTGATCTATCTCTCATTTCAAATTGGGGCAGAGAAAACATGGTTGTTTTCAATGCCTCAAAAACTCAAT
>SEYY01018557.1:102500-105000 GCA_009176605.1 Armadillidium nasatum | reverse complement strand
CTTGGGTTTTACCTTTGACTTAGAAAGGGTTGAAGACGGAAAATGGGGCACTATTGAGGTAATTTTCCACATATATATATATATATATATATATATATATATATATATATATATATATATATATATATATATATATATATATATATATATATATATATATATATATATATATATATATATTATTATTTTATTTTTTTTTTAATTATTATAAAAAATTTTTATTTAAATTTCTTTATTTTTTAAAAAAAAAAAATTATTTGCATTTTTTTTTTTTTTTTTTTTTTTTTTTTTTTTTTTTTTTTAATCATTCAGATACAGAATGTTATTTAAAAAAAATCATGTTTACAAATCACGCAAAGAAACAAAAAACTTCGTACGTTGTCATACTTTATATTTTGAGTCACATTATTGAGGCTTTTGCCAATATCACCAAAGCTTATTAAGCTTTTTCATTATTTTTATTATTGATATTACTATTTATTATTATTTTTCATTATTTTTATTGATATTACTATTTATTATAATTTTTCATTATTTTTATTATTGATATTAATATTTGTTATTATTTTTCATTATTTTTATTATTGATATTACCATTTATTATTTTTTTCATTATCTTTTATTGATATTACTATTTATTATAATTTTTCATTATTTTTATTATTGATATTAATATTTGTTATTATTTTTCATTATTTTTATTATTGATATTACTATTTATTATTATTTTTCATTATTTTTATTATTGATATTACTATTTATTATTGTTTTTCATTATTTTTATTACTGATATTACTATTTATTATTATTTTTCATTATTTTTATTATTGATATTATTATTCATCATTATTTTTCATTATTTTTATTATTAATATTACTATTTATTATTATTTTTCATTATTTTTATTATTGATATTACTATTTATTATTATTTATCATTTTATTTATTATTGATATTACTATTTATTATTATTTTTCATTATTTTTATTATTGAAATTACTATTATTATTATTTTTCATTATTTTTTTATTATTGATATTACTATTTATTATTATTTTTCATTTTTTTATTATTGATATTGCTATATTATTATTTTTCATTATTTTTATTATAGATATTACTATTTATTATTATTTTTCACTATTTTTATTATTGATATTATTATTTATTATTATTTTTCATTATTTTTATTATTGATATTACTATTTATTATATTTCATTATTTTTATTATTCATATTATAATTGTTATTATTTTTCATTATTTTTATTATTAATATTAAAATTTTTTATTATTTTTTTTATCACTGAAATTGCATTTTTAATATTTTTTTAATTGATATTATTAATATCAATTAAGCTTGATAAAAACTCAACTTGTAGTTAAAAGTCGTAGCAAAAGTCTAGGAAGGCGTTTTACTCCTAATTTTAAAAAAAATATATATATTTAATTAATATAATTAAAGATATAATAAAATTAAATTAAATTAATAGTTAAATATTTCTGTCTCTAGGATTCTTTTATATTTTAGATGAGATAAAAGTAATTATATATATATATTATATATATTATATATATATATATATATATATATATATATATATATATATAATATATATATATATATATATATATATATATATATATATATATATATATATAATTTTGATAGCCTTGAACATGTAGTTTTTATCTTAATCATGTATACAAGAAGAAACCTTTGTAATACTATGAATTAATTGTTTTTGAAATACAAGTTTAAACTTCATCATAAAATTTAATATTTCATTGTTACAAGAAGAATCTCTTAATATTAGTGACAGGATAGTGTTGTTTAATACATAATAAATCTTCATAACACTGCGAAATTTTTCTCAACTAAAATCTGTTAGTAAATAAATTTTGGTGTTAACACTTTAATTGATAAAAAAAAAAATAAATAAATAAAATAAATAAATAGATAAATACAAAATTCATACATTCTACTTTTATAACATCAAAAATATACATTTTACTGCTACAACATACAAAAGTCATACATTCTACTTTTACAACATTAAAAAAAATACATTCTACTTTTACAACATACAAAATTCTTACAATCTACTTTTAAAACATTAAAAAACTACATTCTACTTTTACAACATGCAAAATTCTTACAATCTACTTTTACAACATTAAAAAAATACATTCTACTTTTACAACATACAAAACTCTTACATTCTACTTTTACAACATACAAAACCTTACATTCTATTATTACAAGCTGCAAAATTCTTACATCCTATTTTCCTAATAACTCGTAAGTAAATATGTGGAAAGAATTGGTTAAGAAATCAGAGTCTGTTTACAAAGAGGACGGAAGAAATAAAGGCGAGCCAAAACTACTTATTGAATTCCGATCGTCCTTCAAACTTGCTTTTTCCTTAATTAATAATCCAATGAAAGGAAAAATGGCCGTCATAATTAATTTAGTCTTAGTATATATATATATATATAT
>SEYY01018557.1:87500-90000 GCA_009176605.1 Armadillidium nasatum | reverse complement strand
GGAATAATAGCGTAAAATTGAAAGTTAATGTCCATGTTATTGATCTTTTATGAATAGATTATGTTAATATAAACACAACCACATATATATATATATATATATATATATATATATATATATATATATATATATATATATATATATATATATATATATATATATATATATATATATATATATATATATATATATATATATATATATATATATATATATATATATATATATATATATATATATATATATATATATATATATATATATATATATATTCACGAGTATATGCAATGAACAAATGTTTTTCAAGCTCAAATGCATTGGAGAACATTAAAATTTATGATTACTGAAGAATTTCTGTGCTTCATTCCTGTCCTGTTTGAAAAGGTGTATAAAATATCAGTCTATAAATAAAATGTTCTTCATTCTGCTTTTACTCTTGCGAAATTGAGCTCCTCTTGACATTGAGGTATATCCTTTTCTAATGGTTTATGACACCTTCTTCATTTTCAGCTTTGATATCAAAGTCTTACTTCCCACTTAGATGCTAAACGTAATGCTATATATATATATATATATATATATATATATATATATATATATATATATATATATATTATATATATATATATATATATATATATATATATATATATATATATATATATATATATATATATATATATATATATATATATATATATATATATATATATATATATATATATATATATATATATATATATATATATATATGTACTGTCACCACTAAAAATAGGTAAAGAAAGGGCTACCAGCAAAGCAATAATAGGTAAAGAGGTATTTAAGAAAGGACTTAATCTATATATATATATATATATATATATATATATATATATATATATATATATATATATATATATATATATATATATATATATATATATATATATATATATATATATATATATATATATATATATATATATATATATATATATATATATATATATATATATATATATATATATATATATATATATATATATATATATATATATATATATATATATATATATATATATATATATATATAAATATATATAAAAACTACGAACAATATTAAAGTATACTTGCAAGTTATGACAGAATAACTCATCAGTTTCGTTATCATTGCGCCACACCACTATGTTAATACAAATTGTAGGATATATTTCCCATTCCGACGTTGTGTCTTGAATGCGTTAAAATAACTTGGCAAGATCAAACGGAGTAATGAAGAATGCCAAGAATATGCAAATTCTCGGTGTAATATAACATTAACAATCTGCAGACCGAAAGTAATTAAACCTATAATTAACTGTAGATAATGCTACCTCTGCCCCTCTGTATTTACTTCAACTGTTCTGGTATTAATGTTCTGGTGATGGACGTCCTGAAGAATGTTGACCCACTTCTTCGTCAACGTGACCGATAGCTTCCTGAGTGTCGACGAATCATGTGCTGGACTCATTGACAAACTTCCAAATCATGTTCTATGAAATTTACTTACTGATACTTCACATGGACGGGCAGGAGGGGGATTCACACTTCTTCGATGTATAGGTGGACGATTACTTTAAAGTCATGTATAGTGCTGTCATAGAATAATAAGAATGTATCTTCAATAAAAGATGCAGATGGCGCTAAATATTCCAGGAGGATAATCAGGATATCCTTCACAAACCTTTCTGCCATTAAAATCTTTTCCTCAGAAATATAAACTTATCACAAATCCACCTCCAAAGGGACCCTTAGAGAAATGTTACAAGCTATAAAGTGTTCTTATAGGCGTCTCCATACTTGATGACGTTCGTCTGGATACATGTGATGTCAACCAAGATCCATCAGAGAATGGTACATTACTCCATTGCTACATATTTATAACTTTCATAGCCCTGTTCGAAACTGTGGTCGGATAACCTGGTTGCAGGACATCTAACAGTAAGACAGCCTTTGTTTTCTTCAAACTTTAAGGTCGGAAATGGTCACATGCGTAGCTTTAGGGAGCAGGTTACGTAGTTAAGCGATTATTTAGAACCTATCTTGAAGAAATTCAAGATGGAGAAATCTGTCATCTCCCATCGAAGTAGCCTTCAGGACACTATTATCTTGTCTTCTACTGTTTCTCCCAGTCTCTCTAAATCGGCGAATAATTCGACACACTGTCGATTAGTTGTCCTCAGTCACTGAGTTTGTTTCCGAGACAGATGGTGTTTCCAATAGTGTGATCACCTGAACAAAAGTTTTTCATCTCTTAATATGCGTCTGTCCATTCTTCAGCACTCTAAGCCAACTGTAAGACACTGATACTGGAATTTTCGCACACTCGCCTGACAACTGAATCAATGTGAAGATCGATAGGTACTCGAACACAGAATGGTCTGTACTGCAGTTTGAATGACATGCTCTCGATCTGAGAGCACAGTGAAAGCTGCCAATTGGTAGTTAAGTTTGTTGGTTGTTCTATTGTTAATAAAACCAA
>SEYY01018557.1:57500-70000 GCA_009176605.1 Armadillidium nasatum | reverse complement strand
AAACACCAAGTAAACTTTATGGCTTGAAAATATTTATATTATTTATCATAATTTTACAGAACTTATTCGGATTTTACAATTAACTTGAGCCCTTTTTTTGCACCGCAGTTAAACTGAATAGCTAAATGTATTATTCTTACCTTTCCCATTGTTGAGAAGTCCACTCAACATGATTCCTAGCACAGGCAAATCATGCCTTCTTCATTGCCTTAGTGAAGCGAGGTTTCTTTCTTGGGTGATATGCTTTCAATTCACTTTCAAAAAGCCTGTTGTTCATAGTTCTTCGGGCAAGGCTAACACCCCGCGCTGCCAGTTCTATAGAAAGCTTCCTACAGGTGTTCTGTTTTTAGGAGTCAGTTGTACTAGTAATCTATCTGTCCTTGGAATTGTTTTTCGTTTTCGACCACATTTTTTAATCCCTTTTGGAAGTCAAATCTACTTAGTTATCAATTTTTTTCTAAATAATATTGAATGTTTGTGGTGCAACACTTATTTTTTGGCAATTTCTCTTTGTTTTAATGTAGTTTCACTCAATAAAAGTTTTATTTCAGCAAACTATGCGAGGAATCAAATTCCTATTTTTACCCATTTTGTAGCCACTAAATTACCTGAAGCACAGAAGAAACACTATTATTATCAAGCACTGAAGGGTATAAGACTCATTAATGAAAAATCAACACTTGATAAAAGGCAAAAAAACATAGTTTTCAAGCTAAAGTAAGACTCCAACTGATGCACAACACTGGCCGTGACTTCGCCGGAATGGTTTAATGCAGTTCTGCAAACCATTGTTCCTTCTGTGTTGCCAGATACCACTACACTATAACCTAAAACTCTGAAATCAACTATAATCTAGTAGCTTTGTACTAGTGAACCAAAATAAATCAATTTGTAATCAAAGATATATTTTTAATTGACCTTTTTTTTGTAGAGAAAAGGGTTAAAGGTTAAAGTACTGTACGTATATATATATATATATATATATATATATATATATATATATATATATATATATATATATATATATATATATATATATATATATATATATATATATATATATATATATATATATATATATATTAGTAACATAATGCAACCTTCCAATCTATTAACAATATCTTGATCTTTTGATGCCATATAATATTTCTGCAGTTATTTTAACCACTAATAATTATATTACTAATTATTATTACCGACTATTATTATATCATTTTATTAGTAATAAGAATTATTTCTCACCCTTGAACAGCTGCAAAATCCCTTCAGTCAGAAACCTCCTTTGAGGTTTAGTATCGTTCCTTATACGAACGCCGAGGCTGTGATCTCTAAGCACATACCAGACATGTATCGATACATGAATCAATATATGAAGCCCAACGTCACGGAAGGGATAAGGGCTATCAAAAATGGGTAAGTCTCATATTTTCTATTGCATGATATCGTCTACTGAAGCGTTTCTCAACCTCGGAGGTAGTGACCACCTATACGGGGGATTACTGTAAGTCACACACACATACATACATACATACATACATACATACATACACACATACATACACACACACACCAAAAAAAAACAATTTAGGAAAAAAAAAATTTCATGCTTATTCATTATCTTTTTTTCGAATGAATATTTAAAATCTTGAACTAAAACTATTTATTGTTCTCATAAAATAATTGTAGTCAATATATTAAATTTATTAATCAACCGTACGATAAATATACCAATATACACTTTTGAATTTTACACCTACCAGGAGGGACATTTGTTAATCAGCCATACGATAAATATTCACAACTGCAGTTTTGAATTTTGCACTTGTCATGCATAAGAGGTAATTACTGAGTTGTGAGGTGATACTCTTTATGTTTCGGCTTTTTTTTGGGGGTGGGGTGGCAATGCTTAAAATGTTGAGAAACGCTGTACTTTACTACTTTACTATTAGTATCTGTATCAAAACAAATTCATTTAAATAATTTTGTTATCAGGAAAATAATTTGATGAAATTGAAGAAGCATCTTTCTTATAAGTAACATTTCTATAAATAAAATATCCTAATTGGAAATTGTCATTTTTCGTTGCATTCGTTGGGACACACACACACACACACACACACACACACACATATATATATATATATATATATATATATATATATATATATATATATATATATATATATATATATATATATATATATATATATATATATATATATATATATATATATATGTGTGTGTGTGTTTGAACAAATGTTTGATTGCATTTCCCTTTTATAATCCATGAAAAGAAATGGACTGGATTACGAGGCTCTTTTTCCATTCTTAAGAAGGTTAATAAAATTTGTTTATATTTAATAGAAGTATATTTCATTCAAAATGAATATCTCATATATATATATATATATATATATATATATATATATATATATATATATATATATATATATATATATATATATATATATATATATATATATATATATATATATATATATATATATATATATTAATGAGATAATGAGTCTAGAACTCGGGGAATAGACCAAATTTTATAGGATTGGAACTAGAATAGATTTTGATGAGTTTAGCAAAAAGAAACGTGACTGATTTTTTTTTTTTATATAACTATTTCTGCCTTACTTCCGTTTTTTTTAATTACTTTCATACTTGTATAAACGAAACATGCACAGAAGCAATCAACGAAGGTAATGGCTTGTGTCACAATCTTATTTCACCATTCATGTTATAAATTGACATCAAATTAAATCAAATAAATGAGCTATTCTAAAATAATCGAACCGGAAGGATTGAAGAAAAGTCTAGGCAAGAATATTTTCCAGATTAAAAACCAAAGAATTATTAAAGCAAATTTGCTGTAATACATTTCTGATGACAAAATATTGGCAATCAATTAAAGTATATTTTAGGGATAGTATTGTTAAACAATTATGACATTAGAATATCCTCCTGAATGTGAATGATTGCAGATAACAATCATATTAAAGTCTACCCAATTCAATTTTTTCTCGCCCAAAAAGGGACTATACTAGACCAATCTTTAACTTACATAAGACCTCTATACTGATACGAACTGTTCTGCCAAGTTGCATTTATTTTTTTAATAAATATATAAAATTCAACGTTTGAATAACAGAAGAATCCTTTACTGTGACATGTTATTCAAATATAGTATTATTTAGACGTCCTTGTATCCAAATGAAATAAATTTTTGTTGTCATTAATTAAGAAACATAACATGTAAAAACAGCAATCTAGGTTTTAATTTTGATTATTAAATGTGCAAGAATCCTATATATTGTATATATTACTCTGTAAATGTATGCCTACAAAATGTTTAATTCTAGTTGTAAATTCATTACATTTAAACACACAAACGCTTACATTCATCGTTCTGAAAACTATTTGTCACACAGACATAATAATTGAAAGTTTGGAAGATAAATTTTCTCTGAAAACTTCTGTTGAAATATTTATTATTGGCGCTTTATTACCTTTTGGACGTGCCATGTATATTGTAATCAAAATTAATATTATTGTATTTGAGCTTTAATTATAAGCTATAAGGTAGAGCAGAAATAACAATATATATATATATATATATATATATATATTATATATATATATATATATATATATATATATATATATATATATATATATATATATATATATATATATATATATATATATATATATATATATATATATATATATATATATATATATATATATATATATATATATATATATATATATATATATATATATATATATATATATATATATATATATATATATATATATATATATATATATATATATATATATATATATATATATATATATATATATATATATATATATATATATATATATATATATATATAATTTTCATGTTAATATTTTACTATTTTTTCAGAGAACTTGATGCCTTTCTTTATGATGCAACAGTCTTAGATTACCTTGTAGGACAAGACGAAGAATGCCGTCTTCTTACTGTAGGAACTTGGTATGCTACAACCGGCTACGGAGTGGCATTTCCAAGAGGTTCTAAATATATCTCTCAATTTAATAAAATGCTTATGGAATACAAAGAAAATGGTGTGTCTCATTCTTTTAGTTATACACTCATTAATATAAATTTATAATTCGGACTTTATCCAGATAATAAAGCTCTTTAAAATAGTTTTAAATGTGAATCAATTAGAAACTTATTATTGTATGTTTATATTATTGGAATTGAAAATGCGTCCCACAACACAAAATCCACACTTGACAATTATCTTTTTCTTTTCAGGCGAAATTGAGCGACTGATGCGTTTTTGGATCACAGGAGCTTGTAAGCCAAAGAAGCAAAACAAAAGAGCCTCTGAACCTTTAGCCTTGGAGCAAGTTTTTATCAGCTTATTTGCTATTATTTTCAGGAGTTGTTTTAGCCCTTGTTCTATTAATATTTGAGCATATTTATTTCAGATATTTAAGAAAATATTTAGCTAAAACCGATTCAGGAGGGTGTTGCGCTTTGTTAAGTTTGGTAAATATATTTAATTCTCTCTTCTCTTTTTTTTTGTTTAGTTTCTATTATAAAGGGAAAAATAAAAATAATCTAATATATATTAAATTCATTATAATATGAAATCAGTATTTTCTATCTATTAAGCGAGAAGCAAATTTTTCCAGCTCTAAAAATTACCATAAAATTAATTGAAAAACATAAACCTTTATCGCAGTTCACTTATTACTTTATATATGCCTATTTTTCTTAAAGAACACTGGAGAAAGAATGATATAAAAATATAATAGTAACATATATGTCACTGCTAAGCAAAAGTATCGTACAGTTTATGCAATTTTGTTTCATGTTGATTTGTTGAAATTTCTTCCACATACAGAGTATGGGTAAATCATTAACGTTTCGTGGGGCAGTGTATGAAGCTCAAGATAAACTACGACGCCATAGGTGTCAAGATCCATTATGTGATACTCATATATGGAAGGTGAAGCATGAATTAGACATGGCTAAAGTTAAAATCAAGCAACTAGAAAAGGAACTGGAGTCACATGGGGTAAAACCAACAAAAAAATTCGCTTCCAGGTAGGTAAATATTTTTTAAACGGAAAATTAATATGTTCGTTTCCTTCTATTGTGGTTCTTCGTCTGTGATGGTTAGTATTAAGGCAAATATAGTAGGCCAACGGAGGTTCAAGGTAAAGGTTAAAATAAGTATATATGATCGAATGAAGAGTAAAAATAAAAATGTTGAAAAAATAATTTTTTATTTTTTTATTTTCTGGAATGCTATTTATTTACTTATATATATATATTTATTTAATTATTTATTTATTTGTTATTTTTCATTTGTATCTCGCTATTCTTCTTTGAAATTTAACCTGTTTTTGTTTCCTTATTTGATATTTTTAATGGTGAATAACACAATAATCCTATTAATGATAAATTTATATAATTTAATATTAAAAAGAAAGTTTATGTAAGAAATTCAAATACTTAATTTAACGTTCTTTTTTTAAATTTATTTATAATTGTAAATCTTTATTCACACTATGGATAAATTTCGTTTCTTAAAGTCATTTTTACTACTTTGAATTAGTTTTTTTTATATTTTATTTTTGCAAATTATAAAATTTAAATTTAAAACTTTTTATTTACGAAATCTATTTAATTAGCAAATAATTTAAAATAATTCTTATGATAATAGGAATAACTTCGTAACGAAATACCATTCTATTAATTATTTTAATTAATTGTCCTACTACGCAAAATCAGTTGATTTAATTTTGTTTTTTGATTTAATTTATTATTTTTTATTTTACTTTTTCTTTAATTTTATTATTTTTCAAATCAAATTTTTTTTCTCAATTAAAGATAATAAAACTGAGTTTTAAAAAAATAAAGGAGTGTTTGAATGATTGTTTAAACATTTAGATTAAGGTAACCATTAATTTTAAAGGAAGTCAAGAAGCTGTTTCTACGTTGGACTAATCTTGGAGCCCAGATGAACCAATAGTTTGTATATCATTTAATTTGTGTGTCTGTTATTACAAACCTTTTTTTTACTGCTTATAACCTTTAAAAAAGAAACTTTTACATAGAACGAAATATTTAAAAAGTTTGTCCATGATTTCACACCCAAATTAAACTCCTTGCAACCTTTTTCATAAATTTTGCTTCTCTTTTTTTCAGTAGGAAATTAAGATAATACTTTTTTTGATAGAAATATATCGCTGCTATTTTGTGGCTTAGATATTATTATTTTTCTTTATCATCATAGATAAATAATAATTTATATTAACATAATAAAATAAATAATTTTGATGTAAATACATATGTGTATATAAAGACTTACTCATAACGACTTATAATAAATTTCTTATTATTTTTAGTAACTGATTAAATATTTAAAATAAAAATATTATTTTTGAATTTTTTTTCTGATGCTTAGCAAAATAATTTTTAAACACCTTTTGAATTTTACCTTTAATTTGCTCTTTGAGTTGACTGTTATAGATCGCAATTTTTAGTTTTCATTTATTTTATCTAAATAATTTAATTTTTATAATGTAATACAATTTTTTTTATTTCTATTACATTTTAAGAGATTTAATTCTTTTTCTTATAGAAATTCTAATCTCAGATTTTATTTAAATATTATTTATATTTTCATTGATGTATTATTTATAGCCTTAATAAAAGCATAAATCATTCTTTGTATATAGAATCCTAATCCCAGTATATTTTGCTTACATTTTATTTACATTTTTAACTAGTTAATTAATTATCCCTTTAAAGGAGAATGAAACATCATTCCTTGTTTTACTGACATTAATCCCGATATATTTATTTTATATATTTTTTTATAATTTTTTTTTTATTTGTTCCTTAACGAGAGAAAATTCATTTTTATTTAAATAATTTTAATCCCAATATACTTTCTTACTTTTCATTCATTTTTATTTCATTTATTCACCAAAATAACATTCTTTCTTAAAATAATAATAATTAAAATCCTAATCTCAGGATATTTATTTACATTTTTATTAGTTTTATTATTTGTGGCCTTAATAAGAAATTAAATCATTCTTTGTTTAATTAATCCTTACCCCATGATATTACTCATCATTCATTAACTTAAATGAATGTTTTATTTTGGCCACATTAATATGATAAATTATTCTTTTGAATAATTAATTCATTAGGATATTTTATTCGCAATTTATTTCGTTTATAAAAAGTGAAATTATACTTTTGTAAAAAAAAAAAAAAAAAAAAAAAAAAAAAAAAAAAAAAAAATATCCTAATCCCAGAATGTTTTATACATATTTTATTTATTTATTTATTTTCATTTAATTTATTACTTATACCGTTATTTTATGATCACAGTACCTATTTTATCATCCCATGAGTCGTTATGCGTAATCTTTAACAAGAGCTTCTTCCGCTAGTGATAACCATTAACCTCCATTTTTTTTTGTCTAACCTCGCAACGCCTCGATGCTCTGCGCTGAAAAAATTCTGCACAATTTTGATCATTCGCAAAAATTCCTGTAGAAATTATTTTTCGCCATTTTATTATTATTATTATTATTATTATTATTATTATTATTATTATTATTATTATTATTATTATTATTATTATTATTATTATTTTTATTATTATTATTATTATTATTTTATTATTATTAATTATTATTATTATTATTATTATTAATGTTATTTTTATTATCATTGATATTATTATAATTATTATTATTATCATTATTAATATTATTATTGCCAAAAGTTATTATTATAATATTATTATTATTAAAAGTCATTTTTAATATTATTATTATTATTTTTATTTTATAATAAATATTTCAGTTTATTATATTAACATTATAAATATTATTATTATTATAATTATTATTACTATTCATTATGTACAGCAAATGTAGTAATAGTACGAAAGCGACATTGCTGTAGAAGTAGCGCTTATTAGGAATTTGCAAAGAATATTTTAAAAAAATATTTTCCTTATAATATATATATATATATATATATATATATATATATATATATATATATATATATATATATATATATATATATATATATATATATATATATATATATATATATAATATATATATATATAAATTTAAAAAATTTTATTATTCAATGTTAAAATTATTTTATTATATATATATGTTGCAAAATAAATTTTATGAATATATATTATTTATAAATTATATATATATATATATATATATATATATATATATATATATATATATAATATATATATATATATATTATATATATATATATATATATATATATATTAAAAAAAAAAAAAAAAAAAAAAATTAAAAAAAAATATAAAAAATATATATATAATATATATATATATATATATATATATATATATATATATATATATATATATATATATAATATATATATATATATATATATATATATATATATATATTATATATATATATATATATATATATTTTTTTTTTTTTTTTTTTTTTTTTTTTTTTTTTTTATATATATATTTATATATTTATATATATATATATATATATATATATATATATATATATATATATATATATATATATATATATATATATATATATATATATATATATATATATATATATATATATATATATATATATATATATATATATATATATATATATATATATATATATATATATATATATATATATATATATATATATATATATATATATATATAATATATATATATATATATATATATATATATATATATATATATATATATATATATATATATATATATATATATATATATATATATAATTGGAATAAAGAGGATAATAATAGGAGAACATTAATAATAAAAATAAAAACCGTTACTATGGAAACATCAAAGGTCTTTATGTGTGTGGATATATGATAAATACAGTTGAGATTGGTAAAAAAAATAAAGAAAATAGTGAAGAAAAGAAATATAAAGATGATAAATAGAAACAGTATGATATATTAAAATAGTACTTATGTTTTAGGGTGTGTATATCTCTCAAATAAGAATATGAAAACATTGTGTGCGCTGCTGATTATGTGGCAGTGTGGTAGGGTGATTGACTGTTTCATGCGTTTTATCAAGAATGAGGCTAAGTCTTTAAGCTGATAAGCTCTTCTATACCTCTCTAAGGAGTCTCATCAAGGATGAGACTAAGTCCTTTGGTGGTTAAATAACCCTATACCCCACAAAGGAGTCAAATATGAGTGTGTGTGAGTGTTATGAAACGAATATTATGTAAATTATGTTATGTAAAGAATATACATAGGAAAAGAATAGTAAAAATTGTAAATATAAATAGGATGATATATTGTACAAACTATTTGTTTAGCTTATTTATATTTTACATGATTTTTTTATATAAAAATTATGATGATAATAATAATAATAATAATAAAGATGGAGAGCATGAGAGGAGTATAGATTGCAGAAGAATTAATAATAATAATAAACTCATCAGGTTAAATAATCAACAAAATGATTGAAGAATATATTAAACAAGCTATATAATTTACGAGATAGCACATTTCCCAATGAAAGGATAGGTAAACTTTACGGATATGGGTGATGGTGTGGGCGCGTGTGTTGTGCTGGTGCTGGTACGGGTACAGGTGTGGGGTGAATGGAGGAGAATACTGTGAGGGTGTGGCACTGTGGTGGTGCTGAGGTGTGATGGTGCGTCGGTACGTTGAGAGAGGCAGGCTCCTTTACGCGTCTTATCAAGAAAAATGGGGCTAAGATTTTATTCGGCTAAAAATCTGTATATACATCATTCCCCTTCACAGGCTTACATTCACATGAGTATAATAAGTTTTATTTATTTTTTTAGTTTAACTTTTTTTTATTTTTATTTTTATTTTTCTAAAAAAAATTTTTTTTTTATATTTTATATATTTTTTATATTTTTTTATATTTTTTTTATATTTTTATTTAATTATTTATATATATAAATTATATATATATATATATATATATATATTATATATATATATATATATATATATATATATATATATATATATATATATATATATATATATATATATATATATATATATATTTATATTTAAAATTTTTTGGGGTGTTGGTATATCTAAGGGATTATATATATATATATATATATATATATATATATATATATATATATATATATATATATATATATATATATATATATATTTTTTTTTTTTTTTTTTTTTTTTTTTTATTTATATTTTATATATATATATATATATATATATATATATATATATATATATATATATATATCTTATATATATATATATATATATATTTATATTTATATATATATATATATATATATATTTATAATATATATTATTTATATATATATAAATATATATATATATATATATATAGTATATATATATATATATATATATATATATATATATATATATATATATATATATATATATATATATATATATATATATATATATATATATATATATATATATATATATATATATATATATATATATATATATATATATATATATATATATATATTCTTTTCTTGAAACAATATAATGTTGCATGCAACACTTTAGCGACGGAATTGGTATGTTACTTCTATATATGTATTAATGCACATTTTCGCTTCTAAATATGAAACCTTTCAACGAGGTTTATTATCATTTATATTTTGAATTAAAAATAGAGTTGCATAATAAAGCTGTCTTAAAAAAATCATAAAATATTCGTGATAAATAGGAATTATTTCAGTTATATATATATATATATATATATATATATATATATATATATATATATATATATATATATATATATATATATATAATATATATATATATATATATATATATATATATATATATATATATATATATATATATATATTATATATAATAATTTTTTTGAGAAATATTCAAATTCAGAATTGCCCTAAATGTATTTATATTTCATTTTTTGAAAATGATGAAGAAAGAAAAAATTTTATCAAAAAAAAAATAAATAAATAAATAAATAAATAAAAAATAAAATAAAATAAAAAAAAAAAGAATTTTTTCAACGCAGTACATTGATATTTTTATTTCTTCAACAGTACTTCATCTTTATTTTTATTTTTTAATTACAATTATTAACAATATTATTATTATTCTAATTTGATTTTAATTCTCGATTTGTTTCCATTTTACTCTCTTTATTCCCTCTACCCCAATCACCTTATTCCTCTCCTCTTTTTTTACACTTCAATAGACGACCCAATATTCTATCTACCTGTTGGAAGCCGAAGGCACAGGAAATCGAGTCAACTGACGAGACAGTTCCACAGCTTATGAATATTTACTCCAGGTGAGAGATCACTTCTTATGTAGGTTTGCGTGAGAGTTGCAAAGGTGAGCTGCTCCTCTTTATTACTGTAATATTAAACATTTATACAGACATAACACTACATATATATATATATATATATATATATATATATATATATATATATATATATATATATATATATATATATATATATATATATATATATATATATATATATATATATATATATATATATATATATATATATATATATATATATATATATATATATATATATGACTGGGAAGCGTCGCTAGAAAATGTAATGCTTCATTTTGAAATTCGAGAAAAGCTTCTACCGATGTTGTTGCAGGAACGTGCATTGTAATGTTATATTCTTTTAATAGATATTTAGATTCAAATAGTAGCTTTTTTTGTGTGTTAAAAAAAATCACTTTAGAACTACTGTCCTACTTCGTTGCACTAATATTATGTAAGATTTAAGAATTTACTTTTTTTTTTATTCGCTAAAATACATTATAAGAACATTAAAAACAGATAAATAGGCCTTTAATAAAATAAGCATTAGAAAAAGTAAAAATTTAACGTTTTTCAAAATATTTATATTCGGAAAAGATAATGCTATATTATTTGTAAATTTCAAGCAAGGAGGTTTTGTATACCTTATGAACTATTCATTTGATCGAAGTAATGCAGATAAAATGAAAGATTTTTAATGATTAAATAATGATAAACTCGTAATAAAGCAATTTGAAAACAAAGACACAACTGTATGTATTCGGTCATGAATTAATTGAAGGAGAGCAAGTGAGTTTCTTTGTTCCTTAAATGGCGTCTGTAGTGTTTATAATTTTTGCTATTTATCCCTTTCAATTTAACTTGAACTACAGCTTTGCCACTTCGCGGACAGACCGAGAGCAGCTAGGGAACCGTGAAGTATTTGGCGTAAGAGATATGACAAGAAATCACATCACATCAAATGATCCATCTACTACCTTGCGAGCTGTTGTTCTACCCAATCAACTACCTTCAACATCAAATCCTTCTGCTACTTCTTCCGCTATAAACCCCCAT
>SEYY01018557.1:32500-35000 GCA_009176605.1 Armadillidium nasatum | reverse complement strand
TGTTGTAAATTAGATTTCCAGTTCTCTCGTTACAAATTGCTTCCAAGCATAGATACGGAGCCGGAATTGTAGCAGGAAAATATTTTTGGTGGATCAGATGAGAGAGAGAGAGAGAGAGAGAGAGAGAGAGAGAGAGAGAGAGAGAGAGAGAGAGAGAGAGAGAGAGAGTAAAGGTTTTATCCGGATCAAACATATTCTTTCTATTGTAAAATAAAATTAAAAATGATTTTGCTTTTGTTTCAGCCTCGTCAAAATAGATTACCTGCTTCGCTACCTTTGTTAAATGTTCATCTCCTCTCCTCAAGATGTGAAATTTTATTTTAAAAAGGGTATTACTTAGATAGAGATAATTATTTTAATATATTTTTCATTCTCTGAATTTTATTATTACATTATATTACTTTTTAAATTTGAAAATATTGAATTTTTCCAAAACTGGTGTATGGCAATTAAAAAAAGGGAGAGAATTCTCCTTTTTTTTTTCTGAGAAAGTTTTCTTCTGGAATTTTATAGTAATGGATTAAAATTTAAGTTAACATTTTGATTTTTAAAAAGAAAGGTAATGAAAATTTATTCTTTAAATGTATTCTTTTATGGAAACAAAGGAAAAAAAATGTGATATGGAATTTTTTTTTTTAATTTTTCAGATGAAAATAATAATCCTTCAGTTATGTTCATTTTATTGTGTTTATCGCCATCTTAGTGGAAGCATAGAATTTTTCGGTTAAATTCAAAATTTTTATTAGTAACTTATTAGGATGCTTGCATAATTGGTGATGCAAAGTAGTACATCAAGTACATCTTTTATGTACATGAAGAAATTTAAAGAAAAAAGAAAAGAACAATTAAAACTACAAAACAAACCAGCTGTTAATTACCAATATAATTTTTTTTTTTTTTTTTGTAAAAGAAAGTGAAATTAGAAAAAATTGATACAAAAAGTAAAATAAAAAGAAAGAATGAAAAGAAATATGAAGATGATCATAATTCACTTGAAATTTTCTTCAAGATTTTATATATGGTTATTTTTTTATTTTTATTTTTTTTTATTTTTTGCTTCTTTCAAGAGTTTGTCTTCGTTTTTTGCCGAAATGAAAATGCGACGCAAATTTCAAGTAGATGTTCTCAATGGTCATAAATTTTATTACACCGTTCACCAAAGTTATTTATATCCTTACCTTAAAATTATTATCTAAAAGGAATCTTGGGGTCTTTTAGGATAATAAAGATATATAAAAAAAATATGTGACAAAATAAAAAAAGGTCATCCATTTTTGAAGAAACTTTATAAAAAATAAATAAATAAATAAATAAATGAATAAATGAATAAAAAACAATAACAAAACAAGATTAAGAATTAAAATCCTTTATAATTCTTTGAGAACCTATTATGTATTTTCAAACTCTCTCTCTCTCTCTCTCTCTCTCTCTCTCTCTCTCTCTCTCTCTCTCTCTCTCTCTCTCTCTCACTCTCTCTCTCTCTCTCTCTCTCTCTCTCTCTCTCTCTCTCTCTCTCTCTCTCTCTCTCTCTCTCTCTCTCTCTCTCTCTCATATTTCAAATCTTCTACTTTCAAATATTTCAGATTTTAAATTCGCTAACGTCAATGTTTAAATGAAAAATAGGATTGTAAATCACTTGCAAAAGAAGAAGAAAAAGAACTTGGCCTCTTCTTCGGAGTAAATTTATTCTAGTAACGTGTTTTTCATATCTTCCTTTTTCCTTATTATTAGAGATGTTTAAAATTGTAATTTATAACTTCAAGTAAATGGTATATTTCGTACTAGTTTCAAACTTATATATTAGTAAGTTAATTTGCATTTCATATAAGACAATATTATATATATATATATATATATATATATATATATATATATATATATATATATATATATATATATATATATATATATATATATATATATATATATATATATATATTTATTTATTTATTTATAAAGATTTTTTAATCTTTACTTAAATATACGAAAATAAGTAAAGAAATTATCGTAAAATGATTCAATTTGTTAATAACATTTTCAAAATTGCAAGATTTTCTTTGAGGTATCTAACTAGAATCACCATCATTCGAACCACTACGGTACAAAGAAACTATAGGATACTATAATATGCAATATAAGATATACTATAGCATGTGCTATATACAATGAAGCTTCTCAAATCTCCTTGAATTTATTACGGTTCCTTATTAAATGCTTTCTTAATGACACTTCAAGTAATAAATTGATTAATCTAACGACTGTAAAATAGAGGTTTACTTGCTTATAGTAATGAATTAATTATGAATACAACTGTATATAAAATAAAAGGTTTATAATCCTGTTATAATAAATTGGTCCAAAAGAATACAAATGTATATATAATTTAATGTTTAAAATTTGAGGAATAATTAGATTGTCTATTTATGAATAATAAGAAAATAAAATAAAATGATCATCAATTATATCCTTTAACATTTGCAAAAGACATGTATGCATATAT
>SEYY01018557.1:20000-22500 GCA_009176605.1 Armadillidium nasatum | reverse complement strand
ATACGAATATAAATACTTGCTGGCACACATACGAACAAACATATATATATATATATATATATATATATATATATATATATATATATATATATATATATATATATATATATATATATATATATATATATATATATATATATATATATATATATATATATATATATATATTATATATATATATATATATATATATATATATATATATATATATATATATATATATATATATATATATATATATATATATATATATATATATATATATATAATATATATATATATATAATATATATATATATAATATATAATATATATATATATATATATATATATATATATATATATATATATATATATATATATATATATATATATATATATATATATATATATATATATATATATATATATATATATATATATATATATATATATATATATATATATATATATATATATATATATATATATATATATATATATATATATATATATATATATATATATATAATACATACATATATATACATACGTCATAGACATTCATTCATTCATATATATGTGTGTACTAGTGAACCAGTTTATGTCGACTCTTGATTAGACGATTTAGGATTTGAACCGGTGGGGTCCATATTATTATTATTATTATTATTATTATTATTATTATTATTATTATTATTATTATTATTATTATTATTATTATTATTATTATTATTATTATTATGTTTGATTAAAATTGCATAAATCGAAAAATCTAAAAGAATTATGTGATAAAAAAAATCTAATTTTAGATGACATGTGACACTATCTAACGTAATTAAGACAAATGGTACGTAAATGACACTCTGACGACATGAAAGTGACATAATATTTTTGTATTGAACTGTTTCTTTGTTTAAAAATAATTACCGTATAACTCAAGGGTTCTCATTCTTTCTTGTGGATCCCCTGGGTCCTAACTTTACGTATGTGGGACCCCAAATAATAGTATGTAATATTCTTAAATTAAATAAAAAAAATTTCTTTGAGGATCCTCTCAAAGTTTCTGTGGTCCCCTGAGGGTCCTTGTTGTCCCTGAGGGTCCATGTGGTCCACAGGGGGTCATGCTGCCCCTGGGTGTTCATGTGGTCCACAGCGAGTCCATGCTGTCCCTGGGGGTCCATGTGGTCCACAGGGGGTCCATGCTGTCTCTAAGGGTCCATGTGGTCCACATAAGGTCCATGTGAACCCCAGTTGGGGAAACTCTTTTATAACTTAATCAAAATATACGATTCTTAAGTATATTTTAAAATTAATAAAGAAATTCTAACTTCATAAATATATATTTGGCAATAAATACATAGCGTAAAATCTGTATGAAGAAATATTAATTTAAAAGATATTCTTATACAATAGCGTAGTGTGAGAATTTCAGATAAAAAGGTTCAAAATTGTAGATTAACAATAGCCTACTGAATATAGAATCCTTTAAATTAAATCAAATTTGATTTAAACATAATACAAGTAAGTAACGACACTCTTCGAATTTGAATTCATTAATACATATTAATACATATGCAGATGGTGGCTTTACTCATTGGTGGAGCTCTTAGCTAATAAAAATGTTTATTAATGAAACTCTCAAATAAATTCTTATGAGATTAAAAAAAAAAATAATTTTTTTAAAAATGCATCGTAAAAGCATTCCCGGAGTTTTATATTTACATTTGAAAACAACGTGTAGACTAGCCTACTTTGCCGTCTACCGTGGCTCAAACGGTATGGTGATTGACTCACGTGCTTGAGGGCGCCGGTTCGATTCCTCTTGGGAATCTTATGTATATTCTACCTAGAAAAGTTCCTCTCCTCGAATAGGGCAATGAACGTGAGATGTGAACTTAAAAAAAAAAAAAAAAAAAACTTTAGTGAGTCATAAATATATAATATATAGGCTCATCCTGCTATGACGTCATTGTTTACGTCATATAACTATAATGAAGTAACGAATTTCCAAAAAGTGATCTAAAAAAACGGAATAATTCATTACTGAAGAAATTTTTTCCTCACCCTACTCCCTATGTATGTATACATATATCTGTACACACATATTAATTGAAACAAGATTATTTATATGCCGAATATTTTCCCATTTGAACCAAAAAATGTGTAATGGATTTTGAATGACATAAAAGCGCTAATGGAGAATCTGTTTTCCTTTTACTGAAAAGAAAAATTGAATCATTCTTTTTGCTTTCATTATTATTATTATTATTATTATTATTATTATTATTATTATTATTATTATTATTATTATTATAACCGAAAATGGTAATTGAATTTCATGAATAATAATAATAATAATAATAATAATAATAATAATAATAATAATAATAATAATAATAATAATAATAATAATAATAATAATAAATAATAATAATAATAATAATAATAATAATAATAATAATAATAATAATAATAATAATAATAAATAAATAAGAATAATAATATATATAATATATAC
>SEYY01018556.1:97500-116652 GCA_009176605.1 Armadillidium nasatum | reverse complement strand
TTCACTCAGTGTGGCTTTGATCAGTGTAATTTCACTATAGTGCGGATTATTAATTTTAAAATTAGTAATTTTATAACAAGTGAAAAATATAAGCACACTTCCTGTTCAGAGCCTGTATTTTGCGATAATTGGATTAGACACACCGTTTTTAATAATATAAAATTTAAAATTAATTCTTTTATAATAAGTGAAAATCATAAGCATACTTCCCACTCAAATCCTGTATTTTATGATAACTGCACTAGACACACAGTTTACTATTCAGTATTCAACTACCCATGCTACATGTAAGTTGTGTTATTAATAATTTTCAATTTTTTACAATTACGATCACACTTTTTTGTATGAAGAGATGCCAAAGGAGAAACCAGTGCAAACTTAGTAATAAATGAAATCTTTAAATATGTTTTTGTTTAATATATTAATAAAAGCTTTTAAATTTATTTATTTTATTATTCATTTCAAGCATGGAAATCATAATTAATACTAGGGATGCACTGATAAGCCAAGTAGCCAATTACCGATTAATCGGCCTTTCATCAATGCCACCTAATAAGTAATGAGTTATTATTAATTAATTAATATGTTATTACTTATTATTAATTTAAAATAATACAGAGAAAAAGCAGTTATCAACATAATTATTTATTACTAATAACTATGCATGTTTTCATTATTAATGTAAATTATTTTTATTGCTTACTTTTCAGTAATTAAAATAAAAATGTAAAATTTTAAAGATAACTCTAGATTCAAGAATCTCGATTAAGAAATATTAATAATTAAATATTAATTACATTTTAAAACGAAAGCAGTATGTCAACCAACCAGTTATTGTTGGAAGTAATTCGATGTTCATCCTAAGGATAAACAGTAAATGTATTTTTTGAATTATGTAAAGCCACCGTATCAAGAGGTGGCAAATCTGCAGAAAGTTATACAATGACAAATATATTGAACCACATTAAAAAAAATTAATTCAGATAAAGCAAAAGCTGAACACGGATAAGCTAGGCAATGTGATTTTTTCACATTCCATTACTTCAGAATGCCATTGCAGCAACTAATTTAGCCCTCCCAAAAATTTCAACCACTTTACAATCATTTTATAAAATAATTAAAATTTTATATTAACCATAACCTTCCCCCAAATATACATATTTCGATAGAGAAGGATAGCCTGTTGAATATTCAACCCATTTCTTTAAGCTGAATTGGATTCAGGGATTGCTGGAAGGTGGGTGGGGTGTCAGCAAATAGATAAACAGATTGAATAAAGTATATAATTAAATATTAAATCAAAGCCATAATAATCCGAAAAGAAATAAGAAAAAATTGTTAATATTCCAAATTTTACTCTTTTCTAAAACTGATTGTATAGTTGGTTGAACTTTTTTTGGAGGCTCATAGTTGCTGCAACTTGCTTCTGAAGTACTTGGCTGTGACCAATCATATTGCCTCTTCAGCTTATCCGTTTCAGCTTTTGCTTCATCTGAATGAATTTTCTTAATGTGGTTCAATATATTTGTCGTTGTATAACTTTTTGCAGATTTGCCACCTCTTGAAATGGTGGCTTTACATAATTTACAAATACATTTACTGTTATCCTTAGGATGAACATCAAAATACTTCCAACAATAACTGGTTGACATACTGCTTTTGTTATAAAGTGTAATTAATATTTAATTATTTATATTTCTATAATCGAGATTCTAGAATCTAGAGTTATCTTTAAAATTTTAAAATTTTATTTTTTAATATATCTGAAAAGCAAGCAATAAAAATGATTTACATTAATAATGAAAACATGCATAGTTATTAGTAATAAATAATAATGTTGATAACTGTTTTTTCTCAGTATTAATTTAAATTAATAATAAGTAATAATTTATTATTAATTAATTAATAATAACTCATTACTTATTAGGTGGCATTGATGAAAGGCCGATTAATCGGTAATTGGCTACTTGGCTTATCAGTGCATCCCTAGTATTAATTATGATTTCCATGCTTGAAATGAATAATAAAATAAATAAATTTAAAAGCTTTTATTAATATATTAAACAAAAACATATTTAAAGATTTCATTTATTACTAAGTTTGCACTGGTTTCTCCTTTGGCATCTCTTCATACAAAAAAGTGTGATCGTAATTGTAAAAAATTGAAAATTATTAATAACACAACTTACATGTAGCATGGGTAGTTGAATACTGAATAGTAAACTGTGTGTCTAGTGCAGTTATCATAAAATACAGGATTTGAGTGGGAAGTATGCTTATGATTTTCACTTATTATAAAAGAATTAATTTTAAATTTTATATTATTAAAAAAACGGTGTGTCTAATCCAATTATCGCAAAATACAGGCTCTGAACAGGAAGTGTGCTTATATTTTTCACTTATTGTTATAAAATTACTAATTTTAAAATTAATAATCCGCACTATAGTGAAATTACACTGATCAAAGCCACACTGAGTGAAGTGTAAATATATATATATATATATATATATATATATATATATATATATATATATATATATATATATATATATATATATATATATATATATATATATATATATATATATATATATATATATAGTGTCTTTTTATTTTAACCAGTAATTATAACTTTCAAATGTTTTCACAGCAATAATTTGTGTAATTTAGACCATTTTATTCATTTTTAATTAAATTTATTGAATATACAAATGATAGTTACTAATGTATATAGTACTTATTTTACAGAAAATTTTTGATGTACTTTATTAATACCCATGTTTAGACAACGTTTAAAAGGTGGTCATAGAGTTGGAGCAAATTCAAAAGTATCATCTACTCCACAAAATGTAGATCTAAATTCTCCATCCTTGCCTCAAGTAAGATTATAATTTAACACTGTAGTAAAACATAAAAAGGTTTCTTTATCGAAGCATATAATTATTTCTTTTAGTATTTCTTGAAAAAGAACAACTTACATGTTGTAAGTAGAGTGGCCTTATTTAATTTTCTATGAAATATCTTATTATTTTGGTTTTCACACTCGCCATTATAGGTTTTTCTCCAAATTTATTGTTTGAATTTTCAAACAAAAATTTAGTAATCTTGTTAATTTTGAAATACAGATCTTAGTATGCAAAAGTTAAGAAAAGGAAGTAGAGTACTTCTAGAACAAAAGAACTTCTCTTTCTTAAAGCTGAACATAAGTATAAGGCCCATTCATATTATAATTCATATAGTTTCTGAAAATTTACTTTTTATTATTATTATTATTACCCTACAATCATTTTTTTTTTATGCATTTTTTAGGAAATTTTTTTAAAAAGTTTGTATCTCACAGGCATTGCCCTATTGTAAGAGAGAAACTTTTCTAGATAGTATATACCTAGCAACCGCATAACATTTTATATATGAGTCAATCACGAAAATTATTGGAATATAATATCTGGTAGGAAAAAATGTTTGCATTAACATTAGAATACAAAACATGATAATATAAAAAATTGTACTGAAAATAAAATAGGAATTTTTTTTAAAGAGTTTAAAAGTTTGTGTTTCATTTAGGGGCATAAAGCTTTCATTTACTTTCAAGTCCAGTTTATATAATTTTGGTTATTATCATTCATTCATTATTATTATTATTATTTCATCAACTGATACTAGATGTCTCTTATTATAGGTATCAAGCCAAGATTGGTACCCTCAAACTCCTTATGGTAATATTGAAGGATCAAGAAATGTGAAAACTTCTGATATTTCCGAATCTTCTGGGTATCATCATTCTACTCAAAATACCCAACCTCAATCAACAAAGCATTATCAGTATGGTTCACAAATGCAGAATGGATCTAATCTCCAGAATCAGGGGCAGGATGCTTGGAACTGGGGCAGTGAAGATAATTGGAATGATTGGGGAAATAGTGATTCATATTTTATCAATGCAAATAATAATAATAATCAACCTACAACAAGCTATGAGGATCAGTCTTTTATTTCAGGTGAGTACATTTAAAAATATCTTTATGATGAACATCGCTTATTAGTTATTACTGTTTAATTTAGCAAGAAATTATAGTTACATATTGTATAATATTTAAATTACAGATGGAGTAAAGTATAGGTATTAGCACCAGTATATTTTTTGGTATCAGTATCAAACCTTCAGGTATAGGTTTTGGTATTAGCAAAAAATGAGTGATACTGATACCAGATTTTTTAACTGTGAAGAACAAAATATATATATATATTATATATATATATATATATATATATATATATATATATATATATATATATATATATATATATATATATATATAATATATATATATATATATATATATATATATATATATATATATATATATTCTCCATGGAAGGGTTTTCACTAGGGATGGAGCGATACCAAAAGTTTTACGATACCGATACCGATACCTGAAAATATACCGATACTTACCGATTACGATACTTTATCCATTCATATACCAAAATTTTTACCGATACTTAACCGATACCGATACGATACTTCACTCCATCCCTGGTTTTCACCCTGTCAGTAAGTTCAGCAGATTTCACCATTTGCTCTTAAAAGTCTCTTCCCCTTTTTGGCTCTTTGGTTTCAGTGCTAGTCCTTGAGTTTTAATTAATATTACAGGTAGGGTTTTCATCCTTTCAGTGGGACTAGAACTTTCTACATCTAACCTCTTAACAAATATATATGTTTCTCAGAGCTGTGGTTTCCCATTCAGGTCCTGGAGTCCTGAACCCAGAAACTAAAGCTGTGGAACCATAATTTTGACAAATTTTTGCATGGTGTTGAAGTCTAGGAAAAAAGGTTTCTTGTTTGTACCTGTAACTGAAAATAATATATTTTGTAGTAGTGATTTCTGTTTTATTATATACTTTGCATATTTAATATTATAGATTAATTTTATATGAGTAGATGGAGTAGGAGCTGGTGGGAGCCAGAGCTGGTTAATTTTAAAATGAAGAATCTAGAGGACCTGGGCAATTTTAAAATAATGGAGCTATAACTTGCAAAATTTTATACCATCTCTGCAGCCTTGCTATAAAGAAAACCATTTATAAACCAAATGAATTATTTTTATCTTATAATTTGGTTTAAAATTGAATATAGAAATTAAGTATTCCTAAACAATGTACTATCATGTGTATATACCAGTTTGAACAATAATTACATTACTTTTTTCTATCATTTAAATTTATTCCTTTCTTATATATATACCGTATATATATATATATATATATATATATATATATATATATATATATATATATATATATATATATATATATATATATATATATATATATATATATATATATATATATATATATATATATATATATATATTTCTCCCTTTTTTTGTTGCATCTTATAATAGATTGTTAAAATTCAATTTCAGAAGATCAATCAGGAGCGTTTTCAGCTCAATCCACTGCTCAGATTTCAAATACTGTAGAGACTAATAATAATGTTCCTTTGCATTATAGTGAAGAAACTTCATCTTGCAAAGTAGAAAATATATCTGATCACTCACAAACTCTAGATAAAGATTATGGCAGTGTTCATATTCATAATACACTTAGAAATAATTCTTCCCATGACCTAAATGAAATTGCCACTTCTTATAACACTGAGAGCACTGAGGGCTATATTTAATCATCCCAAAGAAGATAATAGTCAATATTCACAAACTGTTACAGACTTTAATGAAAATTCACAGTTTTCAAGAATTCAAACTTTCTTCACATCTGATGAAAAAGACCTTGACATGAGTGTGCCTGATATTCATTCTAGTTTAAATATTGAAGCTACAAGTGAAGCTGTTTATAATACTTCCACTAGTTCTGTTAATAATTTCTCCTATGGTCAAGCAAATCCACAGCATAATAATCCTTGTTTACTTAAAGATAATGAACAGAAATTAGAAAATGAAAATAAATCTGATAATTGGGAAGATGCAGAATTTAAAGACACATTGGCAAATGACAAGGAAACCACATTGGCAAATGATAATGAAAATAGGTCATATCTTGATATGATGCAAGGACTGGCGCTAAATAATGAAAGATTAGAAAATTTAGAAGCTAACAGTATTGCAGAAAGTTCTGAGAATGTACAAGCTGTCAGTCAGTTTCCTCAAAACCATAATTCTCAGTGTTTAGAAAATTTAGAACTTATCAATATTGCAGAAAGTTTTGAAGATGTTCAAGCCAACATTCAATTACCTCAAGATCAAGATTCTCATGAGAATAATACAGGTACCTCTAATGAAGCATCAGTTCCACAGGTCCCTTCTTGGGATGATGAATGGGGTGATGGATGGGAGACAAAACCCTTAAGTTGTCAGGGTTCAGAATCATCACTAGAGCAAAGTGAAAATAATACAGAAACTTCTAATTCTTTTCCTGTTGTTGAAAGCCTAAATCAGTCTAACGAGAAAGGATCAGATTCAAATGATACTTTTGAATTTACAGTGAAGGATTCAGTTAAAGATGAATATGAAAAAGATTGGGAAGTATCTACCAATCCTTCCAATCAATTCCCAGAGGTATCCAACATTCAAGTATTAGATCAGGAACTTCATGGCATATTTTCTGGACCAACAGAAGCTACTTTAGTTGTAAGTGGTGATGTACACGATGATCATTTGCTGCCAACTTTTTCATTTAAAGAAAAACTAGATGCTATCAAAGTTGATGATTTAAGTGTCAAAGGTATTCCTAATAAAGATAAGGAAAGTGCTTCTGTTGATTCAACAAAAATGGATAATTTGTCTACAAAAAATACAGAAATTATTGATGAATATATATATATATATATATATATATATATATATATATATATATATATATATATATATATATATATATATATATATATATATATATATATATATATATATATATATATATATATATATATATATATATATATATATATATATATACCCTTAACTGGAGGTTTGCTACCTCTACTTCAGTGAGTTCTCTAGTCTGGGAAACTTATATGTTTTATCAGACTAAGCAGATTTGAGGAACACTGATTATATGTCTTAAAGCAAACTTTGCTTCATCTTAAATCATTTAGAATGATTGATGTTATCAGAGTCGTGGGTTCTAACCTGTTGTTCTGACTTTCTGTATAAGAAACAGAGAAAAAATGTGCTTTTTTGCATATTGGAAACAGAGCTGAGGAGCTGGTAAATTGTTTTTCCAACTCCATCTCTGGCTTCATCATAAAATAGCTTAGTTCCAGTATTCTTTATTTTCATTTATGACTTAAAAATTGGAATAATATTTTAAAAGATTTTTTTTTTTTTTTTTTTTTACTTTGACATTGACTGTGCCCAAAAACAAATATTTTGCTCTGGCTCCAACTCTACTCAAAATTTTGCAGCTCCACAGCTCCAACTCCAATGCTTTGATTGTTTTGATTGAAAATTGAGGTTCTGTTATAAATGTTGGCTACATTATTAGAAATGAATGAGTTTTGAGATGTTAATAATACACTCTGCCATAAACTGCAAATTAATTGCAGGATAAATTCCAATTTTTAGTGCCTAAAATGCTTCCTATTTAAGTAACAGAATATTTGTTTCATACTTTCCCACCCCCTTGTATTGTCATTAAGTTTTAAGGGGTGTGCCATGAAATCCTAAACATGCACAATTGGTGACTCAACCACTGAGCTACCATATATATATATATATATATATATATATATATATATATATATATATATATATATATATATATATATATATATATATATATATATATATATATATATATATATATATATATATATATTACATGGGATTTTGAACATTCACAAGCAGAAGAGGAGAGGTAAAAAGAAACAGAAAAGGAAAAGAAAATATTGGAAAATCAAGAAAAAATCTTAATTTTCTTATATTTTGTTCGATTTAATCCACCATTAATAAGATAATTTGCCATTTTAACCCCAGCAGGCAAACCCCGGTTTTCCCTGATTTTTAGCCAAGGTCTGGGTTATTAAAAATGGCCAGGGTTTGCCTGGGCCCCGGTCGGTCCATATTTATGGTGGCACCAACCTCATCAAAAGAGGCCACCAACTCCCAGGTGTTGATTTGGGAAGGGGTTGATGAGGGGCTATCTTTGGAATCCGCCCCTTTTGGTTTCCAAGGCTAGTGATATCGACACCTTTATTTATTTCATTTTTTAGGGATGTGTGTCTGTAATAGTGTTTATTGTGTGTAAAAGGAGAGCTTACTTCATATAGAAGAAAGAGTAAATGAGCGAGAAAGGAGCGTACCATTGGGCACCAGGATGAGATGGGAAGGACCCTTAACATCCCATATACCCATTGAGGGGTAATCTCATCACTTCGGGAGCACTACTTCCCTCCCCCATATATATATATATATATATATATATATATATATATATATATATATATATATATATATATATATATATATATATATATATATATATATATATATATATATATACATGTGTTACTTATGTAGGGTTAGTAATTGTGGTAAAATAGGGGCTTTTCTGTTGTCTATAACAGCTTATTTTCAAAATTTTGTGATATTAGTTGCACAGTATTTAATTATACCTACCAATCTCTCAATTTTACTTTCAGGGACTTCCAATGTAATAATACAAAAACCAGTTGCATTTCCAAGTGAAGCACCTTCTCAGAAGTTATCCACCATATCTTGCCCTGCAAGTGTACTGCAAGATAATTTTGAAAGTGAAGATAAAGAAAGGATGCCTTCAGATCAGGATTCATTTTCTGAAAAGCTGGAAGACAAGTTTTGTGTTCCTAATATTGCTCAGTCAGTCCCTGGACCATCAGGAAATATACCCAATTTACAGGCTCGGAAGGGAAGTCCTTTTCAGCCTCCAGCTTATAAACGCACCACAGTTGTCCACCAGTCACGTAATGCAGAAACCAAAATTCTAAGTTCTCATCCTTCCATTTTTCAAAGTAATAATAATCCCATTACCCCCTTGCAAGAAAACACAATATTATTGAATTCTCAACCTCCAGAATCAAATGTGAAACTTCAAGTAGTTCATAACTCTTTCCAAAACAGAAATTTGGGAGAAACTGACCTTAATAGACCTTTAGTAGTTTCTGAACGAGATGAGACTACTAACAGTGCTTATTTTGATCAAATTCTTCCAGCTCATTTTAGTAGTATGCAAGAGTAAATTGGAACAGCCTAAAGTACGAACCTTAGAGACTATGAATGACACTCCAACATCTCCTTCAGTTTTAGACCTTTCTCAACTTTCCATTAAAAAAGAGCGTGATAACGATTCTCCAGCTTTCAAAAGAATGGTTCCTGGAGAATCAACAAAAGGAGAATCTGCTCCAACATTGGGTTATCAAATTCCTGTCATTGTTCCTGCAATGCCTTCTGGAAGAGTTGTAACTGGTAATGATAATCCTCAACCAATTCCTTCTGTGCGAGTGAAGCAAGAGCATGGTGAAATTAGAGCTCCCCCTGATGGACCTGATACTGGAGTGCTACAAGATGAAAGTCCTGGAGTGATTCCACCTATTAGAAGTGAAACAATAGGCTCAGAGGGACATGCTGTTAGACTCCCAATAAGCAATAGGCGAGACGATGATGATAGTGACAGTCAAAGGGAAAGGGGAAAAGATGGGAAAAGGGACTATTACATCGATCGACATAGTGAAAGAAAGCGCAACGAAGGTTCGTTTTATTCTCACGATTCACCTCAAAGAAGTAATAAACAAAGAGACATAGATTATGATCCATTTTATGGTGAAAGACACTACAATCGTAGACCCTTACGTGATGATGATTATGATGATGAAGAGGAAGATGGTGATGAGCGGAAGTACTTGCAAAATATGAGAGAAAGACGTAGAAGAGCTTACAGAGACGAACTTGATCGTTATGGAGGGAGTGAACGACAGTATGGTAGGGAGAAAAGAAGAAATAGGGATAGGGATGGTCGATATTTACTTGAAGATGAAGATTTTTATGAAGCTCCATCATCTGACAGGTATATATATATATATATATATATATATATATATATATATATATATATATATATATATATATATATATATATATATATATATATATATATATATATATATATATATATATATCAGGGCAGGATATTCAAACTTAATTGCTCCTTTGTTTTTTTTTGGGGTATATTTTAGATCTCGTCCTTCTTCACGTTCTAGCAGCTTTGGTAATGCAGACTCCGAAACAGGAGCTGGTTCTCATTTATCTCACCTAGACGATTATTATGATCCTCGGTATGCAAAACCTCGGGATAAGCCCAGGGAAAAAGGGTACAGAGATCCTTATAGGGAGTACCCTCCGTACAAGAAAAGAGAAGATAAAGAAAAGGATCCATATGGAAAAGGTAAAATACTGCCTCTTAAGTAGTGTAGACTTATTTTGAAATTAGAAAAATTCATGATCACTACAACCAATATAAATTATCCTTTGATAATTTTGAAAATTTTTATTTCTGATCATTGTCATTATATAATATATATATATATATATATATATATATATATATATATATATATATATATATATATATATATATATATATATATATATATATATATATATATATATATATATATATATATATATATATATATATATATATATATATATATATATATATATATATATATATCACCCCCCTCACCACCTCTTTTGAGGCGGCCACACTTTGCTCAGAAAACCAGCCACTGTGGCTGGCTGGCCTCCATAGTTCTTCCAGAGATGAGATATTCCAGGGTACCCTGGAATGTTGAGTTGAAGGACAGGTTAAAAGGAAATGAGAGACAGTCTCCGGTGCTGTGGTTTGGTTTATTTGGAATTTGTATTTGTAGTGTTGGAGGTTTGGGTGATGGCCGCATCTTAGCTTGGCTAAGGTTGCTTGTTTAGGGATAGGGAGAGTATCGATTGTTTTTTGCGATATTCGGGGTGTTTGTGTGGGTTGAGAATGTTGGGTATGCACTGTCTTAGATAGGTATCTGTATGGATGGTGTGTGAGACATTGTATATGGGGTGGGGGCGAGGGATGTTCAGGAGAAGTTTGTAGAAAAGTGAGGGAGATGATGGAGGCTGTTTCAATCTGTGTCTATTGGATTTGAGAGAGCAGGATGGCAAGGGTGATGGGTTATGTTATGGGAAGTATTTTGGTTTCATCATGTTGGTGTTGTGGGGTAGTTGAGGTGCATCCATTTATTATTCTGAGGGTTTTGTTTTGTGTGATTTGTAGTTTGTTTATGTTTTGTTTGAAAATTAATGGGTGACATAAGGGGGCTGAGTAGTTGAGGACTGGGCATATGAATTATTTATATGCTATATGATGGCTGTGTGTTGATGATTGTTTATGTTTGCATTGGCTATGATTTTTAGTGTGTTTAATTTTCGTCTTGCGGATGAAGTGATAATTTGTATGTGTTTAGAGAAGGTAAAGTAAGGATCTAAAGTTACTCCTAGTATCTTTTGATATTTGTTTTGGGAGATAGTGTGCTGTGTAGTAGGACTTAGGGTGTGAGGATGATAGTTGACGGTCAGTTGGAATGAGTGTTATTGAGGATTTGCTTGGAGATGCAGTCATTCTGTTTGGTGTTAGCCACTCCTGAATTTGGTTAATGTATTCTTGTGTAGCGAGATTTTGATGAGTTGTAATTTTGATGTCACCTTCCTATGTTGTGATGTTTGTATGTAAAGACTGAGTTAATGGTAGGTTGGATGTGAAGTAATAGAATAGTGTGGAGGATAGTATGGCTCCTTGTGAGCAGGGTTGGCAAAAACCCGGGTTTTTCCCCGAAAAACCCAGCCCGGGTGGGTTTTTGCCAAAAACCCGGGGAATTGATGGGATTTTCTGGGTTTTTGGTAAAAGAAGTGTTGTACCATACAACACTTTATATTTCATTTCCAATTACTGTAGACACATGCAACTTGTGTGTGTCTACAGTAATGTAAAAATGTTTATTTATCCCTTTTTAAAAAATCAAATGTTTTAAGAATATTCTTTATATTTTCAGGTGTTTCTAAATTTCTAATCAATAATTATTAAATTATAGAATCCAATTAACAGAACTTAAAGGTGGAAAAGCTTCTCTATCTTAAATCAGAACTTTAAGGTGGAAAAGCTTCTCTATCTTAAATCATGAATAGGGGTGGGAGGTTGAAAGACCTGGCTTGGGGAGAGTTTGAGAGTGTAAATGTTCTAGAAAATGGAAAGACTGTGAAGAAGAGAAAATGCAACCATTGCAGTAATCTGGTGAGCAACAAAATTGAAAGAGTAAGAGCCCATCTGGGAAAGTGTGATCAATATAAACTTATTGGCCAAGGTGAAGGTAGCAGTGATGATGGTGATGTTGAAATGGCAACTGGATTTTCACCAGCTCCAGCTGTGCCTGTGGGCCAAAGTAGATCGACAACACCTTATCGATCTAGATCACGATCACCTGTACCTGTAGAACCAAGATCAGTCAGTCCAGCAACTAGTATTAGAACACCCACACCGACTCCAAGTCCAAGTGGACCAAGTGCTGCATCAACGCTGGGGACTATTGTAACCAAGCAAGTGAAGATAGACAGTTTTGTGATCTCAACGCCACCAAAACTAAAAGCAGCTTTGGATTTGCAGTTTGCATGAGCCTTTTTTTCGTGTAATATTCCATTTAGTGCTGCAGAAGACCCCGAAATGAAGAAATTATTTACAATGATGCGGGGTGGAACTTATCAACCTCCCTCGAGATTGAGAAACAAATTAGGCAATGAAAAGGCTGAAAAATTAGTTAAATGTTACAGAATGTTGAAATGCAAGGATGAGCATGATTGGTGAATTGTGATTTTCATATTGTGTTGGATACTAAATTACTCTTTATTCTTAAACTCAGGTTACCTACTTAATAATTAAAGTATTAAAGCATTAAACTGAATAAAAATAAGTTTGCAGGTTTTATTTATCCATTCCCTTTGTGTGTGTCAAGACTTCAAGAGACAGAAATTCACTTATTTTTGTTATTAATATCAGCTAAATCAAGTAGCAAAAACCCGCTTCACGGCAAAGTGGGTTTTTGGTTCCCAAAAACCCAGCCCAGTGGGTTTTACCCGGGTTACCCGGGCAGTGTGCTTTTCCAACCCTGCTTGTGAGTGTCCAATTTTTATGCTAATTGTGTAGGATTTTTGGTTTCTGTATTGGACTTGTGCAGTTCTGCCAGATAAGAAATTAGAATTCATTTTTTGATGTTAGTGGGAAGTTTGACTGTATGATTTTGTTTATGAGGTTGTATTTGGGAACTGTGTCAATGCTTTGTTTGTGTCAATGGCTATGAGTATTGTTTTGTTTGTGGGTTTTTAATTTTTATTACTGATCTTCTCAGCTGCTCGTTTAACTTTATCCACTCATATGCCAATGACTCGACCCTACATTCTTCTACTCATTTCAAATCAGCTCCCTCCTTTACATCTAGAATTACTCTCGTCTTCATATTTCCGATTCCATTCTTGCTGATCTGGATAGAATTTCCCAGTCGGGTCATCTCAATAATGTGAAATTCAACTTTTTAAAAACTCAACTTCTAGAAATTTCCTTCTCAAAGACACCTCCTAACTTTTCTGTTTCTTTCAGTGGTTTTCCCGTCTCTTCTGTTGATAATATAAACACCCTTGACCTTCACATAAACCAAAAATTGTCTTGGAAACCTCACATCACAATGGTTGCTAGGACAGCCTCAAAGAAGTTGGGAGTTCTGTTTAGACTGAGTATTTTTTTCCTTCTTCGCAGTTACTTCAATTATACAATGGCCTCATCCATCATTGCATGGAGTACTGTTCTCATATCTGGGGTGGCTCAGGATTATATTGTGGTAGAGAAACCATACCTTAAATATTGCTGTGCAATTCCGAAACAAACACCCTGTATATATATGAAAAACTTTTCTAAAGAATCAAAATACATGTCCAGTTCTAACACCTCCTCCTTGAGTATGGATTATCAATTTAATTCAATGTAAACACTAACCCATTCAAATTGTTATATTTAAATGTGTCTTAAGCCTTCTATTAATATAAACATATAATTGCGAACTTACCCTTGTAAGGAAGATGATATTGAAAATCTTACCAAATCTGGCTATCTTCCTGTATTAAATATTTCTAATATACCCTGTATTAAGTATTAAGTTTTTATAAACTATTTACTATCAGCAAAGGAAAGAAAAGCTGACTTATAATCTGTCAAACATACATCCATATCATAACTGAATAATAAATGATATTTACTCCCTTAAAACAAAAAGAGAACTAAAGGGAGTTCTAACTACTTGATTGTAAATATGGGCAAAGAGTAGCCTATTTGTAGATTTCTACAGTGTAATCAGTATAAGCAACGTTTAAAGGGAGAAGTTTGTTTTTAAGTGTAATTAAGTCTGGTAAATTTGATAAAAGATAGACATACAATATGGATGCTGATCTTTGAAATTTTGCGAATATCCCTGATATATATATATATATATATATATATATATATATATATATATATATATATATATATATATATATATATATATATATATAATATATATTATATATATATATATATATATATATATATATATATATATATATATATATATATATATATATATATAGCGTAAAAAAAATTTCAATATATAAATATAAAAGAACTTAAGAAACAATATATATATATATAATATATATATATATATATATATATATATATATATATATATATATATATATATATATATATATATATATATATATATATATATATATATATATATATATATATATATATATATATATATATATATATATATATATATATATATATATATATATATATATATATATATATATATATATATATATATATATATATATATATATATATATATATTAGAGTGGGCCTCAATTTTCATCTTTTGACAATTGCTGTTTCCAACCTTTATTTTTGTTCCAATGGATAGAAAACTTCTCTATACAAAATTTCGACACCATTGGACTACATTATGAGGACCTCTAAGGGCTCCAAAGTTCCATTTTTCTCATATTAATTAACTTGTTTTTTAAAACCTTTATTACATTACGAAACTGTTTTATGGCAGGTTAATGATACTGAGAAATCGAAATATGTATTTATTACTTACAGATATTGTTCAAATGATTATTTATTTGAAACATAGATTATCAAAGATATTTGGATTTCGTTTCTTCAGTAGAGTAGGTTTAGAAGATTTTGGATACTGTTTTCTGTATTCACTAAGCAATCTGAACTATGTATTGTTTCTCTGTTTCGTCCTTGCTTAAAATGTTATGATATTCTTGATTTAGCTTTACTCCTCCCCCAGCGACATTGTTAACAACTACAATGCATTTCAATAGTTCCATTCCAAGTTTGGAAGTTCTCATCCTCTTTCGAAGAAGACATGTTGCTGTTCAGAAAATTTGTAGGAATTTTAAATTTTGATAACATTGCTTTGTAATCAGCTGTAATAAAGTATTAAATATCTTTTGCTTTTAAACCATGCAGTTCTTCATTTTTGACATTTTATCTTTTAAATTGGTTGTCATAATCGTTGTCGTCTATTGTCTTCATTTTAGTAGCCATTTTTTGTTTAATGTCTTGTGGAACATCATCATGCCGCAGTTTCCGGTGCCAGGTACCATAAATTCTTTGCAAATTTCTTCACGATTACTAATATCTGGATCAAATTCTTTATACTCGATTGTTTAGCAGTAAATTGAAATTGAGATATGGAGCTTTTATATATATTATTGGTAGTCGATTAGTTTTCTCTGCAGCACATACAGCCGGAAGAAGCTTCCTATCCCAGTGTAAGACCAACGAATTGCATCCCGCTAGGTTAAATTGTCATTTAATTTCCGCTTGCCTCTGCTTCCCGAATTCCTTCCGTCGATGTTGAAATGATGTATGATTAATAGTTAAGCTTGCAGTATGATAATTAAAAGCTTCTGATACTGCTATTCCGATCGTTAATTTTACAATTGTCTAATGCTTCAGATAGACACGGTATGAAAAATTCTAATGTACCTCTTCTCATTGAAGTACTTGGTTCACTTTCTGTGTATCTCTTGTGTCTGTTTCTGATTTCTCATCCCCACTTTCGCTGCTAGATAATGGTAATAGCTGTACAGTGACGTTTCGTTCCATTTCTTATATCTCCTCCTTCTGTTCTACTCGTTTCCTTTTATGCCTTTCACGTAATGTATGTTTTAGATCAACGCCGGCCATGGAACCTGGTTGTCCTTTCTTTCGTTGCAGTGATAAAAATTGAATATCCTCTTTATTCTTAAGGGTATCCAACACATTTTCAGGAGTAACATCATATAAATTATCCAATGTATCCTCAAATGTTGCACATTTTTTTGGTTTCCACTTTAGATAGTCTTTTTTTTAACCTCTTTTGTAAATCTGTCCTTTCTTCATAGAGTGATATAACTTTTCCAGCGCAGTTAACTATACGTTTTGTGGGGAATGTGAGCCTTCTCCCAAAAAATGAGAACTTCTTTTGCGACTAGAGTTTCATTTTCTTTGAGGTTTAATTTACTTACACATAAATTGGAGAATAAGACGCTACGTACCTGTCGATTGGGAGGTAGTTTGCTCCAATAATTTGGCTGTTGATGTTCCTGATGACTTATGTTATAGTTTTTACGTAAATAGGGTGATGCCATCATAGTACAAAATACCTACAAAAACATAGTTATTATTAATAATAATAATTATAATAATAATAATATTATTATCATAACTATCCACTAAATGTAAGGGCTTACACCACACCAAAGATACGTACACAACGTACTACATCCAAGACTCGAATACATCAGATATGTTTCCTGAAGTTAAATGTTTAAATACCAACCCAACGTCAATTCGGGAATCTTCTACAACACTAATATGGTTTCCAATTCAATACAATAACTCCGACACATTTGTTTTTGGTAAATTATAGTATAACATATATTGTAAATTCAATTTCCTTTCAATTTTGTTCTGTACTGTTTTTAGGAAAAATGCTCTGAAAAGGAAAAAAAAAGAGGCGATATAAATAATGGAGTTTAAAACTGTAATTGCACCCCCTTAATAATGTTTGATTGAGCTAAAATTTTACCATGACTAATTATACATGGAATGGAACAGTTTTGAGTTCGGAGGTAGAAAATGTTACACTTCAACAAATTTTCCAATACAATTAAGAGCCACTCATATATATATATATATATATATATATATATATATATATATATATATATATATATATATATATATATATATATATATATATATATATATATATATATATATATATATATATATATATATATATATATATATATATATATATATATATATATATATATATATATATATATATATATATATATATATATATATATATATATATATATATATATATATATATATATATATATATATATATATATATATATATATATATATATATATATATATATATATATATATATATATATATATATATATATATATATATATATATATATATATATATATATATATATATATATATATATATATATATATATATATATATATATATATATATATATATATATATATATATATATATATATATATATATATATATATATATATATATATATATATATATATATATATATATATATATATATATATAATATATATATATATATATATATATATATATATATATATATATATATATATATATATATATATATATATATATATATATATATATATATATATATATATATATATATATATATATATATATATATATATATATATATATATAAATTTTTTTTTCCTTATTTTCTTAGTTGAAATACTGGTGACATTCGGCAACATTATTGCCACGTGTATGCATTGAGTAAAAATAAATAAAAATTAGGCAACCACATTGAAATTTAGAAATTAAATAGAACATGGAAATTTATCAGTATAATTTCTTTCTTTGTTTCGAATGGTTATTATGATTTTTTTCCCGACGTAAAATGTTTGTAGCTAAAGAAAAGAAATCGTAATTTTATTTTTGTAAATTTATCAATTTTCATTTTGTTTATGTTTTTATGATAAGAATTTCGATTTTTGTTTTTCGTTATTAGTTGATTTTATTCAGTTCTGATAACGATGACTGGAATATGAAAATTTACAACATATGTTATTTATATTCGTTTGTAATATTTAAAAGTATTTCTATTATTTAAAAAAATGGTTAATATTGATGACGCAAAGGCTGCCGATAGCGAAATAAACAATTCTTTTCACGATTATCGTGCGTATGGTTACGAGGATCGCGAACATATACAGAACCCTAATCCCGATTCTCGGTCTTATCATAACAGAAATAGTAGTAGTAGTAGTAGTAGTAATATTAATAAAAGTCGAAGGGTAAAATACCCACCAAGTTATTATAGTGATAGTGTAGGACGTAAAGAACCTGTAGGTGAAGAGAGATTACCTTATCCTTATGCCTATAACGCCGATAATATTAGCAATATTAGCGTAAATGCTGTGACGAAACGTCGTCCTGAATCTCCTGCTTCAGTAGCTTCTACAGTAGCGTCCGTAACTCATAGTAGTAGAAAATCGAATAATGGTAGAAATTCAGGTAATATATATATATATATATATATATATATATATATATATATATATATATATATATATATATATATATATATATATATATATATATATATATATATATATATATACACTTCGCTAAGCAAAGTAGCTTACCTACCCACCCACAAAACAGGAAAATAATAAGAAAACTGAAAAAGCTACACAACAACCAAAACAACTTAAACGTCATCACAAACACTCAAAACACCATTAAAACTATCAAAAACTCTCAGCAACAGGACCAGACAACATCAAATATTCATTCACCTAAAACACCTATCCAACCACACCATCACATACATAACCTCCATCTTCAACAAAAATCCAACTCAACTATATATCCCCCCCCAATGGAAAAAAGCATTAATCATCCCTAAACTAAAACCTGGTAA
>SEYY01018556.1:82500-92500 GCA_009176605.1 Armadillidium nasatum | reverse complement strand
CAGACCGGTATGGACAACGAGAAGTATATGATCCCCATTCCTACTATTTTTATTATCAACAGAGTTATCAGAAATATTTGGAACAACATCCCTACTATCGCGAGTATTATCGTCAATATTATGGAAGATATGGTTACCCTGGAGGAGATCCATCTGTGGATGATAAAACGAGTACACGGTCTGGACGTTCCTCCGTTAATGACGAAATTAAAAAGGCATCTCTTAGCAGGTAATTTTTTTTTATCAGTTTTTCTTCTTATTGATAATTTCTGAATATTTGCAATTTTTTTTAAAATAGTTTTGTGAGAAATAAATAATCCAGTGAAGACAATCGGATAATCATTTTACAGTGTAAGGCGAATAGAAGTATTTGTGGTTCGTTTCAAAAAAAAATTTTATTTTTATTTTTATTTTTTTAATATTATAGTCTTAAATTCCTTGTGTTGGATTTGTGATTTTAGTGTGGAGAATTAGTTTTATACAGCTTTGCTTTGTTAAGCAGGTTGCTAGTTCGTACGTTTTATCTCTTATTGTATATTGTAAATAATATCTAATACATACATATCTTTAGAAAACTGTAAATTTTATCGTTATTATAAAAATAGTTTCCACGTGGATGGAAGTAATTTGTGTAATATTTTTCACATTAAAAATGAAATGAACAAATTATATATATTATATATAATATATATTATATATATATATATATATTATATATATATATATATATATATATATATAATATATATATATATATAATATATATTATATATACAATATTAATAACATTATAAGTTTAACTATCATTATAACATCTTAAAAAATAGTAAAATAAATTTTTAACTTAAAATCAGTCAAACACTGTCACTTAACATTCTTTTAACGACAAGCTTATCCTTGATGTCATTGTAAAGTTACCAATTACCTTATTGTTCATTTGAATATTCTTTAAATTTTTTCGGAGTGTAAACATGGTTTGCCATCTTTTAAAAGCTTAAGATCAAAGATTTTTCTTAATATCTTTTTTGTATTTTCATCTTAATACTTAACAAATAAAGTATTGGAAATATTCGGCTTGATGTAGTTTAGGCTTCTTTTTCATTTATTGAAAAATTATTTATTATTGTTATTTTTGTTTATTGAAAAGTTATTTATTATCTTGAAATACTTGTTAGTGTACAAGAGGGTACCACATTTACTTTAATATAATATTTGTATGTAAAATAAATGTTAAAACATTAAAGTTGGTATATCAAGTTCCCATCTGAATAAGAGAAAGTGCCTTCTTTTATCATGAGATGTGGAATCTGTTAGTGTGTTAATTTTGAAATTTTTGCATTACTTAACGTTTTTGCTACTTTCTTAAGAACAGTTACTTTGATGTAAAAAAAAATTATCGGTAGTATCAACATTGTAAATTTCTTTAAAATTTGATTCGTTTTAACAGCCTCTCTTATTATGGATATCCTCAGGCACCAGACTTGTTGAGGTAAATATTCTATACCTAACGGAAATATTGCTTTTAAGTAACATCTGTTTATAGCTCAATTAAAATTCCCTGTGCTTATGTTCCTTTTTTATTCTTTTTTAGATTACTTTTGGAGATAACTGTAATATTGCTTTTAATGTAACATCTGTTTATAGCTCAATTATTTATGTTTAATTTTTTAAATATATTTTTAACTTAACATAGAATTTCGTCTAATATATACTAGTAATTGCACATTAAAGAAATACTAATTTTTTTTTATCTTTCACGAGAATCATTCCTGGGGGAGGATTTAAAGATTTTATTTTTCTGAAGACTATTTTTCATGATTAGGATATAAATGTATAAAAATTATTGGAAGTATAAGTTAACAAAAAATATATTTGTTATGTGGAAAAAGTAATACACCAGTTAATCATGTAAAAAACAATCTTCTTAATTTCAGGTTTAGGCTTTTTTTTATTCATATAATTGAATTAATGAATATATGACATTGCATGATTGTCAAACTAATTACTAATCGTTGATTTTAAATCTGTAATAATTTTTTTATTAATTTTCTCTAAGCATATATGATTGAAAAGCCTTTAAATATTGTAATTGTCCGTGAATAATTTAATTGTTGTTTGTTTTAGCTGAATTTGAGTGCTTGGAACTTATTATTCTATATTATTCCACCTCGCCTTGAATAGTTACCAAAATTTAAAAAAAAAAAAAAAAAAATTTAATGATATGGAGTTCAATGTAATGTTAATGTAAGTTGTATTGTAAGTTTGTAAAATGCTTCCTTAATGGAGGTACCTTAAAAGAAATAAAAATAAAAAAAAGATACGAGGGTGGGCTGAAAGATAAGATAATGAAACAGAGACTGAAAGAAGGTCAGATGTTTATTCAATGGACATGTAATATTATTTTTCTACCATATCTCCTCGAACATCAATAAATTAAACATTGAACCCATTTCTCAAAACCGGTTGAAAAGAAGTCTTATCTGTTTTCCGGAACCAGTTTGCCACCGCTTTCTTCACCTCATCATCTGCATCTGAACCAAATCTCACTCAACTTTGGAAATAAGCGAAAATTACTGGGGGCCAGATCAGGACTGTAGAGTGGGTGGTCAATGACCTCGAAGTTCAAGCATTGAAGCATCTGCGCACTGTAATGTGGTCGAGCATTGTCACGATGCAGGAGAAAAACGGTACTGTTTGGTCTTATTCGACGGATGAGGCTCTTCAATTCCTGAAGAGTTTCACAATAACGATCGGAATTTACAGTTGTGCCCTTCGTCAGATTTTCCAAATAGACGAGACCCTCCACATCCCGAAATACTGTTAGCATGAGTTTACCATACGAGGGTTATCTTAAACTTCCGTACTCCAGATGAGCTTGGTTGTCTGAATTCTATAGAAACGTTTTCCTTATGGATCTTTGTGGTGGACCCACGTCTTTGTCTCTAGTTACAATGTTTTGAAGAAATTCTGTACGCCTTCGGCATGCAAAATTTAAATCATTGTACGTTACTTCAACCAACACTATCAACCAACACTATTAGCTTCCATTTTTCTATCACTGCACAATAATGAAACTAAATAACTATACCTTTCGCGTGTCAAATCATTTCTACAAGCTTCAGTCTTTCGAAACCAGGTCTGAGGATGTTTATACCTGTTTCCGTTGTTTGGCAACGCATCAACAGGCGGTATTTTTCAGCCTGCCCTAGTACATTGAAGTAAAAAATAATAAAAATAATTATAGAAAACATATTCAAGCTTCAAGTTTGGTTTTGAATACAATTCACTCCCCGTAATGATTTTTATGTATAATGTTGACACAATCCTATTTTTTAAAAATTATTGTCTCGTTATTTCTATATTAAGGAATAAAAATTTTCTGTAATTTTTAACAAATGAATATTTAGGGTGGTGGATCCTATTGTTTGTGGTAAATTCTTATTAAATGTAATGAAAATTATGTAATTATTCAAAAAAGTTAAATATACTTCGTAGAGTAATTATAAATCACACTTAATTTATAACTAATTCACTAATTCATAATCTTAGTTTTTTTATTGCATTAAATTGTTTGATGTTTGTTTTATGTTATTTCATGTTATAAAAAGTACTTGTAATAAGATGTTAGACAAACTCTACAATTGTTCCAATATAAAGGTAAAAGATAACATGCAGTAGAGCCATGTGCTTCATTTTTTACTTACTAATATTACCTATATAATAAATTAAAATTATCAGTTCTGCTGTCAACTCTTTTGGCAAGTGTTACTGTTGCTTACGTAATTTAATATTTCTACAAGCTGAAAAGTGAATTTCTAAATTTTCTGATTTTTGCTCAACTGAAATGAAATTATCATTTGGCTTCTGTGAATTTAAATATGGTTGTAGAAGAACTTGATTTGATTTAAATAGTCATTTTTTTTGTTTTTGTTTTTGCTACATATATATATATATATATATATATATATATATATATATATATATATATATATATATATATATATATATATATATATATATATATATATATATATATATATTATATATATATAATATATGGTCCGGGAGTCAATACTGACGGTTTTTGAAATGGGATAACGCAATATAAATTTGAGATATACATTTTATATTTATTTAACAGAGGAATCGTGGAAGTTTACAAGACAAAAAAAAGTTAAACATACATTAAAGCAGACAATACATATAGAGACAATACAGATGACCATCTGTAATCCATTTTTCCTTTCTTCTCCTCCAAATCCTTCTCTTAGGTGTAGCATGTATGCACCCGTCATTACATATCATTAGACTGGTTATTCTAAAATTTATCAAGGTTTGGAAGGCAAGTGGCCTATACGATATTTCTTCTGCTTTGAGAGATTGGGTTTCTCTTTTTCTATTTTCACTACTTTAATAGAAATATTTTCTTCCGTTCCGAAGAAGGGTAGCCGTTCTATGGGATTCCGAAGAGTTCTGATCAACTTCTACTCTATTTCTGCTTTTGAATAACTATCACCTCGACTATTCTTTTAAATATATTCATACTTATGTCAATGACTCTACTTTTAATTCTTCCACACTCTATTTTTTTTTTTCAAATCTGCCCCTTTGCGTCTAGAGTTGCTTTTAATCTTAAAATTTTCCGAGTGCATTCTGTCTGATCTTGATCAAATTTCCTTACAGGGTTGGACTGGGTTTCCTCAATATTAAAAAATTAAACCCGTCAAAAACAAAATATCTAGCGTTCCTCTCGGACAGACACACCTCCCAACTTACCTCTCTTCCTACAGCTCCAATGTCTCACTTGTTTACGATGTAAATATTATTGGATTTCAACGTAAAAAAATTGTTTGGAAATCTCCTATGGTAATGATTGCTACGATGACTTCAAGAAGCCGGGGAGGTCTTGTTCATAGTCCGAGAATTCTTACATTGAATTTTGTTCTTATATTTGGGTTGGCTTCATTTCCACCCATCTTTCGAATAAGATTGAGTCTATTGATAAAGGAATTATAAATGTCAGTTGCTTTGTAATCTTCCTGAACTTTTTTTTTTGTCTTTTCTCCTATGTGATGATGACGATTTGCCTCTTTCCTATAGATAGGTTTTTACAGCAGCAAATGCTAGAGTTCGCTGACCTCTAGCATTTTTCCAACGTTATGTGGTCCTCCGAACACAAGAGATGATGTCCTTGCACGAATTTTATGTATATCAGCAATCATACTTGTTTGTTGTGGCACCTCATCCTTTTCAGCTTCATCTATTTTGTGGAATTCTTTGTTATCAGTTTTTTTCTTTCCTGTATTTAAGGGGACCGTATGAGAGTGACTTCGTCCTTTTGGTGGGTAATTAAATTATGAGTAATCTTTTTTTTTTTTCATCAGTTTTATAGTAGAATGCTTGAGTTAGCACCCGTCTGGTTGCTTTAAGTTTAGAATTGATGTATGGAATTTTCTTTTTTTAATACCCCATAGTTGAACAAGACTTTGCCCGTGAGTGGCAAAATAAATATAAAAATATCCGTAATGTGAACTCCCGATGTAAATATTTTGTTGATGGGGGGGAGAGGAATATTTGTTGAATGCTTCGCATGAATGATGGCAGTTGAAGTGTTGAGAAGGAGGTTTGTTTGTTTGACGAATGCTGATGATAATGATCAATTTTCAGTTATCTTGCATGTATGTTGAATGATGATGCAGATACTGTGTGAATGTGTGTGTGTGTGTTTTTTTTTTTTTTTTTTTGAGGATGTGTAATCTGTATGGTTATGAATCTGTGATTATGTGGATTTCGTGAGGATGTCAATTCAGGGTAGAGGTAGACCCAGTGTGGATGCAGTTTTTATACGGACGTCGAAGCTTTATAGATGCAGTTGTGTAGAAGTAGATTCTGTGTCCCCAATTCACACACACGGTTTATTTATTTTATTTTTTAATTGAATTTCTTACTAATATATAATCATAATGAATTTCATGTGATATAAAGACTAGACACATACACATACACATACACACGTGTCAGTTAGTAAGCCTGTGTTCCGAGTTTTAGAAATTAAAAAAATAAATAAATTTTTTTTTTTTTTTTTTTTTTTTTTTTTTTTTTTATTTTTTTTATATATATTATATATTATATTATATATATATATATATATATATATATATATATATATATATATATATATATATATATATATATATATATATATATATATATATATATATATATATATATATATATATATATATATATATATATATATATATATATAGTTTCATTATCGATTGTAGCTATTGTTTGAGTTCTCAAATGAATATATTAAACGGACATTGCAATAATATAAGTTGCCACTATAGTATGATGTCTACAAATTTGAGGGTACAAATGCATGTCACACAAACATTTACCTACCCCGTACACCTCGACCCGTGATTGGTGGTTAAGAATAAGAAGAAATGTATACCGCACTCGGTAGCTGCCCCCATTATAAAATGATAAGTACAAAAAGAAAGAGAAAAATACTATTTGGTTATGTGTGTGTATGTCAAAAGGTCATTATCCTTTGCCCCACAGGATCCCCTCATTTCGCAGAACTTTCAAAACCTATCATTAACTCACTTGATCTTCATCTTTTCAAAATAATGTGGGTTTTAATAAGGCCTTTTTGTACAATGGGTGCAACTGTAACCCTCATGAATGACAGGTGGAAACATCGCTAATCAGTAAATAATATGAAATTGGTTCAACTAAATACATATATTATCTTATTATGATTAATGAGCAATTATGTAATTAGTGATGGGTTCAAATAAACACATAATTAGAACGTTTATTTTCTCTCTCTCTCTCTCTCCCTTATTCTATATATATATATATATATATATATATATATATATATATATATATATATATATATATATATATATATATATATATATATATATATATATATATATATATATATATATATATATATATATATATATTATATATAAAAAATTAAAATATTAAAAAAATTAAAATTATTATATTATTATTATTATTATTATTATTATAAATATAAAGGATAATAAAAAAAAAATAAATAATAAAAAGTAATTTTATTTTTTAAAGAGAAAATCTTAGTCACAAAATTTTAAAATGTCGAATAAAAGATATATATATATATATATATATATATATATATATATATATATATATATATATATATATATATATATATATATATATATATATATATATATATATATATATATATATATATATATATATATATATATATATATATATATATATAATATATATTAATATAAAATATTTTCTATTTTAAAAAAAATTATAAAAGAATTTAATCCAATATTAAATTTTATTTCAAATATAAATGAAACTTAATTTGTATTAAAATTATTTTTCTATTTTTTTAGTTTAATGATGACGTCATAGTTTCTGAATTAAAATGACGTTATAATTTTGAATTAAAATGACGTCATAATTTCGAATTAAAATGACGTCATAATTTTTGAATTCAAATGACGTCAAAATTTTGAATTAAAATGGCGTCATAATTTTGAATTAAGATGACGTCATAATTTTGAATTAAAATAACGTCAATTTTGAATTAAAATGACATCATAATTTCGAATTAAGATGACGTCATAATTTTGAATTCAAATGACCATAATTTTTGAATTTAAATGACGTCATAATTTTAAATTCAAATGACGTCATAATTTTTTATCATTATGACGTCATAATCAATTTTGAATTTCGAGAAGGAAAAGAATAAGAAAAAAAAAGAAAAAGAAATAAAATATTTTTTTTTAAAGCAGAAAAATTTTACGCTCTCAATTTTAATTTTAAAATTAAAAAAAAATTTTTTTAAAATTTTTTAAATTTTTTAAATTTTTTTTTTTTTTTTTTTTTTTTTTTTTTTTTTTTTTTTTTTTTTTTTTTTTTTATTTAAATTATTATTTATTAATATAAAATATTTATTATATTATATATATATATATATATAATATATATATATATATATATATATATATATATATATATATATATATATATATATATATATATATATATATATATATATATATATATATATATATATATATATATATAATATATATATATATTGACTAGATATAAGTAAGGAGTTATTGCTAGTGAAGCAATAATATTAACTTTAAAATACTTTTAATATTATCGTATACCATTAAATACCTCGCTATGTTACGTATACACGTTTGACATTTGGCACCATCACCCAATTATATACGACTACCAGTAATAACTTTTTGAAAATAAAGTTGATATATATAAAAAAAAGGAAACTATTTTAATATAATGATTTATATTGATTTTTAATAATTTTTTTTATTTAAGAATATCTTTGAAGATAATTTTTTTTAATATTAATATTTTAGATTTTGAATATAATTTTTTTTTCCTTCTTGTTTTTGAAAAATTTTAAAAAATCAAATGAAAATTTTACGACAACTGATTTTGGATGTGATAAAAATTAATCGAAGTCACTTGATTTTTACCTATGTTTAGTCCCAAGAAAAATTGCAAAAAAAAAATATAATAATAATACAAATAAAAAATAATTAAGTACACAGAAAATGATATTTTCAATTACAAAAAAAAAAAAATTATTCATGGAATGGAATAAAGTTGTGATTGATGTATTTCTCTTAAGACTCTGGAGAGAGAGAGAGCGAGAGAGACAGACAGAGACTAGAAAGATTTCTATTTTTACTTTTGTACTTTATCAGAAAAAATGAATGGAAAAAGAGACAGAGAAATTCTAACATTGGACAGATTTAAACTAGATTTAAATGGAGAGATTTAAACTAGCATTTACGAAGAATAATTGAATAAACACGACTTTCAAACTCAAAAGGATAAAGATTAATTAATAGAAGAAAGCAAGTGTAAGAGGCAGGAAGATGTATGAGGCAAAAGAAGACAGATTTAATAGCAAATACTCTCAACGGAAGTTATGTTATGTTATGTTATTTCATGACATGTTTTGTTATGTTATTCTATGTCATGTTTTGTTATTTCTTGCCATGTCATGTTGTTATTTTATGTTATGTCTTTCATGTCATCCCTTCGTTATGTATGTTATTTCATGTCATGTCTTGTTATTTCATTTCATGCCTTTTATGCCATTTCATGTCATGTCCTATGTTATTTCATGTCATGTCTTTTGTTATTTCATGACATTTTTTGCTATGTTACTTCATGTCATGCCTTGTTATGTTATTTCATATCATGTCTTATGCTATTTCATGTCATGTCTTGTTATGTTATTTCAAGACCCCATGTTTTGTTATTTTATGTTATGTCTTATGTTATTTCATGACATGTTTTGCTGTTACTTCATGTCATGCCTTATTATGTTATTTTATGTCATGTCGATATAAACATTAACATTAAAGCACATATGATGTTCATTATTTTAAAAACACCAAAAGAAGAAAGAGTAATTTGCAAGATGATACATGAAACAACAAGAAATTAGAGGCAGACAAAAGCATTTTAAAAAGATTAGTTACAGCAACTCGTTTTAATATTGAGGGAAAAAAGGAAGGTGGACCCTTAAAAAGGCAGGAGGACCCTTAAAAAGGAAGGAGGACCCTTAAAAAGGAAGGAGGATCCTTAAAAAGGAAGGAGGACCCTTAAAAAGGCAGAAGAACCCTTAAAAAGGAAGAATGACCCTTAAAAAGGAAGGAGGACCCTTAAAAAGGCAGGAGGACCCTTGAAAAGGAAGGAGAACCCTTAAAAAGTCAGGAGGACCCTTGAAAAAATCATTCGCAAGCAATTATTCACCTAAAAAGAGGAAATGACCTGTTAAATACATGAAAAATGTTTGATTTTTAGGAATAATGTTTAGCAACTTAGATATGAAAAATGTCTGCAAAATATATAAAAAATAAAATATTTGATTTTAAGGAAAAAATTTAGCAACAGTTTAATAAGTTTTGCTGCAAAA